>QLOO01009179.1:0-25059 GCA_003313855.1 Suillus sp. MG131
AGCTCGATTTGGTTGCAGTTCCCCTGCTTCATTCCGACGAAGTTCATATCCCATGGTGCGCTACCACTCTGAGAACTTGAGGCAGCATTAACGATCTTAATGTCAGACAGTTTGCACATACTATCTACGTGGCGCGTGCAAGTATGGCGATAGATGTCACAATGAGCATCCAGCGGACAGAGCACAACAGGGTGGTTTTGGGAGTACGTTGTCTCAACTTTCCCCGAGCTTTTCTTTCATATTCTCACGTATCACGATTAGATCAAAGTTGGACCAATAATCATTCGAGAGACATGGCAGTTCCATACACGTAAGTTGCTCGAGATCTATGACGCAGGAAGGTCGACATACATCCAATTTATTGACACTATGGTTTTTAGCATTGAATCAATGACAAGAGACGTTACTGCTCTACAAGATAAGCCTTCATGGCCACTTTCATCTTATGGCGCTGCGAAGTATGAACCGGTGGTTATCGCTGGACTGGATGAGTCGCCTGAGGAGCTTCGCGTGAAGGCGGTTACTGCGTTAAAGGCAGGGACTATCAACGAATATGTGCGTGGCAGAATAAGGAAGGATGTTCTTCAATGACTGATCAAGCTGCCTATAGATGAAATATGAGTCAGATAAAATAGCTGCCTCAGAGCAGGCGTACAACAACGCCAGGAGCAACGTTTCACAGTTGCATGACGCTGCTTTCAAATTGAGCAAGGAAGCGGCTTCACCTGAGTCGGGTGCACTCGGTCATGTTTCCGCTTTTGGTGGGCGATCGGCGTTTGGTAGCGGGCCAGCGTTTGGCTCTGGCCCTCAGCCATCGGTGTCAGGCGCAGCTTCCAGTGCCTTTGGAAAATCTGCGTTTGGTCAGCCTGCATTTGGCCAGACAGGGTTTGGCACATCCGCAACTACATCTGCTTTTGGACAACCTGCACAAACGACGTCTGCGTTTGGACAGACTACACAGACCACATCAGCATTCGGGCAGCCACAACAATCAACATCTGCGTTCGCGCAACCACAACAGTCTGCCTCTGCATTCGGGCAGCCACAGCAACCAACTTCTGCGTTTGGACAGCCCGTTCAGACGACATCAGCGTTTGGGCAGCAGCCAAGCTCTGTGTTTGGGCAGACCTCTGCATTTGGTTCAGCTACTCAGCCGACGTCGGCTTTCGGACAATCATCATTGATTAAACCCGGATCAGGTGCATTTGGCTCTTCAGCACCTTCCACAGGCGCATTTGGGGCACCATTTGGAAGTACCAGCACTGGCACTGGAGCCGGTGGCGGGTTTTCTGCCTTTGCATCTCAGCCATCCGGGTTTTCGTCAGCACCAACACAACCATCAGCATTTGGACAATCATCATTTGGAGCCCCTGCCCCTGGGCCGACACAAAGCGCATTTGCTGCACCTACGCAGGTTCAAAGTGCCTTTAGCTCCGCGGTACCCTCACAAAGTACTTTTGGCTCTACGCCATCTGCACCCAGCTCAATCGGCGGATCCTCCACAACATCCCAACCCGCCTTTGGAGCAGCACCAACGTCATCTGCGTTCGGTAGCACAGGCGCTGGGACTCCATCCTTTGGCGTTTCTGCGCCTGTGATTGGTGCTGCTTTCACAACTCCAATGGCAACAACCCCAACCGATGCCTCAAAACCGTCTGCATCGGCACCTGGGTTTTCACGGTCTAAAATCCAGATAAAACCTGACAGATACGCTGCACTATTACCGCCAAACTACATGGACATGTTGCCGGTGGATGTGAAGGCTGCATTTGCGGCAGAGAAATTCGAATGGGGGAAGGTACCAGAGTGGATACCGCCGAAGGAGGTGCGGTAGGATTCATAATGGTATCAGCGGACTATTGTATGAATTAGTCTTATGTTTTTTTACGAATTCCGTTATAGAATCGCACTGTACAACACTTCACTAGCATTCTCGATATAAGTAACAAGCGGTTGGATGCTAGTAGCGTAGTCTAGATTTGGAAAGTCAATTTGTTTTGAAGATCATAGTTCGGATGCTCCGGCAGGCTATATCTGAACGAGCATCAAATTTAAGAACCTCACATCCTAGTTATCGATCCCATCTTGATTGTCTACCACAACGTTTACCAAAATGCCTTCAAGGATTGCTGAGCCCTCTGCATCAGACACGATATCGACCCAGGAATTGTCGTTCATTACCTTTCCGCCCTTTCCAAAACCCCCACCGGGTGTGACACTCATCCCTTTCAAAGATTTCAGGGCGCGCGGGATACAGCTGTTCGCTGAAGTTGTTGGTGGCCAGAACGAGGAAGACGTGGAGCTCGATGGCCTGGGGATACCCACCGTCGAGCTGCGCGTGAAGCATTCAACTGACGAGTGTAAGAGCAACACACGCAAGAGGAAACGCAAGAAGAAGAGTACTGTAGAAGGTGCGCCTGCCAGGAAGGTCCCGTGGTACGAAGAGTGGGAAGAAGGTGAAGATCTGCGTATCACGAAGGGCAAGTTCGATTCGTAGGTCGTTTGTTATCGCCTATGATTCCATTTTGAGGTCCACGATGTTGTGAGCTGTTACTGATCTGCCTGCTAGGAACATCTCTCATGTGGATCGTTTCTTTCATGCTGCAAACGACTTTCGGGTCAATCGTACTTGGCCACCGATCACTTCTGGGGTCGGCCAGCTCTGGGACCAGGTAGTTATTTTCATCTGCACGTTTATATCAACCTCACGGTCTCTTATAGTTTCGTCTGTACGTTGGACTCCTTGTCAATCCAAATGTCTATCGTAAACCGAGCAAAGACGGAGAAGCGGATGACGATGATGACGATGACGACGATAGTCCTTCTGATATTCAGACCAACGCGGAGAACACCTCTGGATCAGTGCCTCCATCAGATGATCCTGCTCGCTCAGCTTACTCTGTTGACTTGGATGACCATGACGACGACGAAGGTGCTTTGCAGACACGCAAATCTGATCTGGAGGAACAACGCGAGGAGAAGCTGATCGTGTTCTTGAACGACCCAGAAAAATCAGTGACAATTTTCCTATCGTCTCACATGCGCGAACAAGGCCTCATCTGGTCTGTTTTTCAATAATGATTCTCAACGCGTTTCTCACTGGAGTATCTCTTGTAGGTCGGAGAGGAACCTCATTAACGCACCACACCTCCTCAGTTTCTTTTTGAACTTTGTACTGCGGAACCGCGTTCTCTCAAAAGCTTCACATGAACGCGGCATCCGCAATGCCCTCGAAATTGTGGAGCTCGCGAAGAAGGAGCTTCCTCTGACATACAAGATCGGGCAAGCGTTACCTGATGTGTTCAGCGATGGCTGCAAGGAGTGCTTTGGCCGGAAAGGCGGGATTGAATGGTCCTTTGACGATCACCAAAAGGCAGATGATCCGCCTGCTCCAGGTAATATCAGCTATCTGTACGTGATGGTTATCAATGAACTAATATTACAATTCAGTCGATGCGACTCTTACTGTTACCGATCAGTATGGTGCAGAAACGGAGATTATTCTCCCAGATACGGAGGAAACCGCACTCAAAGATGCCATCGAGGACAATGTTGACATGGAGATCCAGGTTACTGACATGCGCACTACTGCCCCCGTCGCTAATGCCAATGCCATCACCACCGCACCACCCGACATCTGGTCTGCGGACACAGCAGACACTGCTGCCGGCGGGTGGGGTGCCACGGGCGACACCGAAGGCTGGGGTTCTGTGGGTTCTGACGCCTGGGGTGCCATCGGCGATGGCGGCAAATGGGGCCCTACGGATGACAATGACGAATGGGGTGCGGACTCCGCCCCACTCTCATTTGCACCCGAAGTGACTGAGCCTTCTTGGCTTTCCCCGCCGCCCTCGCTCACGTCTCTCCTGGGTCCCACCTCTTTGCCACTGACGCACAGCACAGGGATCGTGGAGTCCTCCACGCGCCGTATCAAAGCTATCCATCTGCCCCTGAAGGATAAGGCAAAGATCAAGGGTGATGCGGCGGAAATGGTGGAGGATGAGTTAGAGCGGAGGTTTGCGCGGGTTGTCATGAGCCCGTGGGGGAGGGAGGAGAGCGATATACCGAAGCCATCTATTCGCAAGACCTCCCGCGGCGCGGTGGTTATGCCCGACGGTGAGGTTGAAGGCAGCGGGTCGGGCAAGCCGCATAATCCATATGAAGACGATATTGTCCTGGTCTTAGAGCCTGCTGTGCTCAATACGCTAAGCCTCGGGATGGGGCTTGGTGGGCTATGGGTGCAGATCGTGCGTGAGGTGGATGCAGACAACGAAGCGATGAAGAAGTCTAACGAAAAACGCGGAAAGAAAGGCAAAGGCCCTCTGGATGAGCTTTCGGGGAATTACTGGTACCTCGAAGAGCTGATGGGCATCTTCCCAAGCTATTTCATGTCCAGGGAGAATGCCAAGTAGACAATCTTGGGAGAAAGGTTTTAATGTTTGTCCTGTCTTGCATTGCTTTTTGCTTTCAAAGTTTAGTGTTTGGCGCTATCACAATGTATACTTACCCTTGACTTGCTCAACGAGTGCATGTATCTTCAAATTTATCTTGGATTGAGTACTAAGAGATGTGTTGGATATCATTTGGGTTTATGGCTAGCCAAAGTATAGTCATTGATCTTCACGGATCAAACTCGCTGAGCGACACCCCATCGTCAAGTAGGTACATACATGAACGTTGGTCACTCAACTTGCCATCGAAGGTACGGATAATGTACATGGGAAATTTTTACGACGGCTGGGAACATCCTATATGATCATTAGTACATGCCACGGGCATCTGAGATAAAAACCCTCTAGTAGAAGCTAGAGCAAAGTCTCAGCGGAGGTAAGTCTCAGCGGAGGTTGATAACAACATGGCTCGGAGGTAAAACTAAGGAGGACTTCGTTAAGTATCAAAGATCTGCATCGGATGTACAAAAAGGCAAGACACTACAAGTGGCAGTGATACCGGTAGCGACGACTCAATGTGATGCGGAAGGCGCTAATAGAGCCTATGATACCAGCTATAGGAACAGATGTAATATGAGAAGCTCGGGGGCTAATCCTCTGAGATGGGTAGCATGTGTCTGTCCGTCAACAAACACTTGAAAGAGGGACATGAGGAGATTGGGACGCTACCAGGGGTGTGAAATATCATGATATGGTGAGTAGTAGTCCATCTGTGGCCTCCGATAATCCGACGGTACCGCATAGATGGAATGGTCATGAGGCTCGGAAAAGTCCGAGTTCTGGAACAGCAGGCTGGTCACAAGCCTAAATACCAGTCGACCGAAAAACGAATTTGGATTTTCCAAAGAAATCGTCTACTGGCATTGTCCCGGAGCCAGAGCGGGGGAGATAGGAGGGTGCTAGTAGGCTGCGAGTACCCTAGCGGGTCTATTATACACCAAGCGGGCGTAGCGTGCGGCGTTGGTCGTTCGCGTCAATGACAGACGCAGCCACTAGAGATGTAACTGTTCGGGTCCAGCTTGTGTGCCAACGGCTATACAGTGACTCACACCTACTATGTAGTAAATTTGTGTCTTCTCTTCCGCGCTTCAAAATGCAATTGAGCAACGATGTCTAATTCAGTGCCAGAAGAAGAGGGAATTCTTAACTTCCATCGGGAATAAATGTGAGGCTAGCCCTACTACTTATACCGCGACATTAATATCGTCTTGCTATCGCCATCCTGATCTCACCTTGATCTGCCTTCAAACCAAATACCAGTGAGTAACTGGTCTTCGTTTTCAGTTGCCGTCGCTGCCAGCCTGAGGTTGTTGGATGTTACATAGTGGACAAGAGCAAGGCCGGCAAGGGACGGTCTCGCCTTGATCACACAATCACATGGCGTATTTCGGGTTTGTTGGGCTGACCCGTGTTATCGTACCATCATGATTTATGACTCCTACAACGTCGCTTATCTCGGAGCTAACCAACATGTCAGACAGGATAAGACAAGTATATAATCACCTCTCAGGTTCAGTCACGATGTCGGCGGGTAAGCATTGGTCACAATTGCGTCCTATGCCCGCCATTCAAATTCTTTCCATGAATCAGAAGAATGGCAGGATGTTCCCCTTGCTCCACCCGACAGGTGAGTAGAAGCCACGACACAATTGTCTCTCTCAATGAAAGTCACGGATAGCATTTTCAAATTAACTGCGGCATATAAGGCGGATACATTTCCTCAGAAGGTTAACCTTGGTGTTGGAGCATATAGAGATAACGACAATAAACCTTGGGTCCTTCCAGTGATCAAGAAGGTGCGTCCTGTTTTACATCTTGACCACACTCTGGACTCAATCGCTGTGCCATTATAGGCCACAGAAATTCTTCTGAATGATCCTAATCTCGATCACGAATATCTCCCCATCACAGGTTTACCAGAGTTCACTTCCGGTGCGGCAAAACTCATTCTTGGCGCCGATTCGCCTGCTATTGCAGAAGGGCGTGCTGTTAGCGTGCAGACCATCTCCGGAACTGGCGCAAACCACTTGGGAGCCTTGTTTCTAAGCAGGTTCTATCATTGGGATGCCCCCAAGCAGATTTACTTGAGTAATCCCACCTGGGGTGAGTTTTTGCAGGAATGAATGTAACGGAAGTTTGATCAAGCATTATTGCAGCCAACCACCACGCCATTTTGAGGAACGTTGGAATCCAACCTGTAGATTATCCTTACTATGACCCAGCCACCATTGGCCTAGATTTCGATGGTTTCATTGGAACCCTACAAAACGCTGCGCCGCGCTCGGTGTTTTTATTACATGCTTGCGCCCACAATCCCACTGGAGTTGACCCTACTCGTGACCAATGGAAACAAGTCGCTGAAGTCATGATCGCTAAAAATCATTACGCATTCTTCGACTGCGCTTACCAGGGCTTTGCAAGTGGGGACCTCAACAATGATGCGTGGGCAGTTAGATACTTCGTGGAGAAGGGTGTGCCCATGCTCGTGTGTCAGGTCAGTGCACCATTCATTGGACTAATACAATATAGCTGATTGGACCAGAGCTTCGCCAAGAACGCAGGTCTGTACGGCGAGCGGATCGGTGCGCTGCACATCGTCCCCCCTACGAAGGATGCTGCAGACCGTGTCAAGAGTCAGCTGTCAGTTTTACAGCGCAGTGAAATAAGCAACCCACCAGCTCACGGTGCACGCCTTGTGAGTCGATTTCAATATAGACTGCGCTCACCTGATGAGAGGCGGGGAACAGGTCTCGCTTATTCTCAATGATAGTGCCCTCTTTGACGACTGGAACCGTGACATCAAGACCATGGCTGAGCGAATTATATACATGCGCAATGAGCTTTATCGACTCCTGACGGAGGAGCTGAAAACGCCAGGCAGTTGGGTTCATATCATCAACCAGATTGGCATGTTCAGGTGAGTTTGTGCTATTGGTCGCGTTTCCGCGCTGCGGTGTGGGCTTGGACGGCGCCAAGCATGCTATCCTGGCAAAGAGCATCGTACTGATAACGGGCGATAGCTTTACTGGAATCAGTCCGTCTCAGTCGCAAGCACTGATAGACACCTTCCACATTTACTTGACGGCCAACGGACGGATTTCAATGGCTGGGCTGAACACCCACAACATAAGATACTTTGCAGAGAGCTTGGACAAGGTGGTCAGGGGGCAGGTATAAATGACTTTCGGACTGTCAAGATTCTTGATAGTGATGTCTTGGAGACAATCATGTTGAATTAACTGTAGATCATAGCTAGAAAGTAGAAACCCAACTCAAGTTTGGTTTATCAGCGGGATGTTTTGAGTCCAAATACTAGCAAATAACGACAAATAGTATTGGTTTTGCCCCTATTACAGGATGCATTGAAATGCTACAATAACAGTGGTGCTTGACTGAGACATAAGAGAAATCGTCAAAATGCTATATGGAGACGTGATAGAAACAGCGACACGGGAAGAAATAACAAGTAGCCACAAAAGCGTAGCGGACTCCACTGAATGAGAAGCCCGAGTGCGACACAAAACATTACCTTGAGGCATCCATGTATAATGCCACATCATGTTCCAACCATTGATGATACCGATTCATCACTACTGGTAGTCTCTGGTTCCGTCTCAACGGTTTCGATGCTCCAGGCATGGATTATCGGGTCAATGAAGCCTCTGAGTCCCCACGCCCTGCGCATCGCCTCGGCGAAGACAATGTCAAAAAGCAAGTTGGGGGGCCAATCATGAGGTGCGATGTGGACTAGACCACCATCAGGTATGCCTAAAGTATAGGCTATTGGAGCGTCCACTTGGGGGTCAAGGTCATGCAGTAGTTCACGAATTATGAGCCGTTGATAGAATTGCGATACATACTTTGTCACCCTTCCTGACATCTACGAGATGAGCTGCATCACACAACACACTTTGAAGCTATGGACGACGCATACGCCGCCATCCCTCTCAGTCAGTCTGTTCCTGAAATCTTCAGTAAGGGTTATTGGAGAGCTCCAACCATCGGTCGGACTGATAGGGAATGTGTAAGGTCGCTGATCTTCTTGGACATGGTAATAGACTTGAAGGTCTGGAGTGACATCGGATAGGGTTGGAGAGTTATATGTGACGGGGATGACAGGATATTACGGGGAAAGCGATAACTCCCCGCGGGCACCCGTTGCGGTGAAGCACATATACCGAAGAAGTGTGTAAGGGTGTAATGACCAGTAAAGTATGCGTGCGACAGGGACGCGAAAGGAAGGCACCCATCGCAAGTTCGGGTTATGCTGAGGCTTTGGTAAAGATAAATGGATGCACACGAAGTCAGACATGATTGGTGTGGTAGCTATGAAGAATGATTATTCATTCAAAGCCCCTAAACCTTTTCGATGCGTATGATGACTTACTAAACCAATTGACCACATCAAACATCAAGACCATTGCGAATGTGTTTCATTCTCAGTTGAATACAACATCGAATTCGTAGTTATCACATCAAACTTCTGAGTACGGCCCAAAGACCGCAATTTCTCACAACTAGACAACGACGTTCTTCGCAAGAAATTCGGTCCACTCCTTTTCTGCCCAAGAGCTAGAGATTTGATTGGCAATCAAACCGTCCCAGAGAGCGGTAGGAGAAACATGTACGCCATTCTGCCTGGCGAACTTGACTGCGCGATGAGATGTATGAGACCCCTAACCACCACAAAAACGTGAAGACACACCAGTATATTTAAGATCATCCGTAACTCCAATTCCGCCATTCGGAGTAGGTTTCACCTTGAGAAGATCCTTGAACATCGCCAACTGCTCCTCTGTGATAATTTGGGCAGCGATGCTGGCCAATTTCTCACGAATTTGTAGAGGAGTCATGGTGGAAGAAGGACCATCGAAGAATTCAGCCTGTTGCTTGAAAAGCTGCGTTTCAAGTTTGATTTAGTTTGGCGGAAGTCATTTTGACTTCGGTGATTACAAGTGATGCTTACTGCGATGGAGAATGTCCAAAATTTCTCTGGAGCAGCACGCACAACCTAAATCAAATCAGTATTGCGACCATCCGAAGTGTATCGGTTTAAAGCGCTTACAGCAAGTCCAGCTTCATGAGTGTAGGTTGAGGTTGCATGCCAAGGCTGGACTTGGAGCCTCATGATGACTTTTACTTTGCCATAATATAAACCTCCCACGTCGACCAGAGGCTTCAGAATGCTATCGATTGCAAGCGATAACTTTGCGCTGTACGATTAACGGGGTCAGTGAAAGAGCTCTTCGTATTAATGTCTGTGGATGTCAACCTGAATGGGCAGACGTAGTCCACTAGTAGACCCCCTCATTATTAGCCCCAAGGCCGTACTTAGCCAATTGGTTGACTCACGGAATATATCAAGGGTATGCGGGGCATCGTGAGCGCCCGCAATAATCGTCGGTCGAAGGGAGGGTTGAAGAGCCATGATACTTGAGTGTTGAATTGTTGAAGGTAGATGTTCGGGTTATCACTGTCACTGACTGCGCGCGTGGTCAAGTTATACTTAGGAGGTGACAATGCTGCGGCAGCGGTCGCAGCAGTGGCGCGGCGTTTTCCTAGTGCCCACTTAGGAGTTATCTATCACGTGATCATTAACACTGACTTCAACATTAAAAGAGAAGTTGAAGAGTCCCGTCATTGGAACTTTAAGAGAAGACCTTACATTTACTGCTCGTGGTGAGTATCTCAGTTGTCGGGTCTTCGAGGCTTCCACTTTGACTGCTGAAAATAAATAAGCCTAGCATCAGATCAGAGACAGTTAAAGGATTTGCTCACAGCCACCTTGGCCAGTCCTTCGTACATAATCAACCCCAAAACATGGCGATGACCTTCTCGACCTACATAATGACACTCGCAGAGACCATACAGTCAGAAAATGGACCTAACTTGGCCTATCTTTTACGCCCGACCAGTCCGCACGGGAAGGATCTCGTCAAGGAGTTTCGTAATCCTACAGTGCGTCTTTGACTCTTTCGGAACACTGTCGACATTCAGAGCAGATTTCTAGCGCGAAGGACTAATGTCGCGCTACGGTGGATGTATTGAGAGCCCATGGGATGACATTGCAGTCAGATATGTTATGGTCACAACGCACATCGCCCGCAAACGCGCTGGGGAGGCATTCAACGAGCAGTCGCAGCTTGTCTCGTGCGTATCTGTGTACTGTTCAATACTTCCTAAGCTCACTCATTCACAGTCAGTTCTTCCGCTACTTCATCAACAATACTGGATGGACACTTCCTGCCTTGTTCTCGATGTTGAGAGACCTGCGAGATCTTGCCTTTGATGTGAGATATCACATCCCTGTTTCTTGAACTCTTATTGAATGCTGTAGGCCGACAACTACGCAAAGTACAATAATCAGAAAAGCGAGTGTATGGAGAGCGCTGCTGGCGTTGTTGTCAAGGCGTTTAGCAACTGCATGACAGACAGGTACTGTACCTGTTAACCTGTCCCCATATATTTAACAGGCGCCCAATACCTCTCGCCAGAACTTCACCACCGAACGAATCTCGTAAATGGGGCGTCTACTACGTTGTCGGACTTGTGTTAAAATGCTACTTCCGAGTCCGTACTCTTCGCTCATTTGGCGCTTGCATTGCCCACTGACATTTTTCAGGTCAAGCGAATATCGTTGTCGAAAAACATCCTTAGAGCACTTAACGCTAACCCCGACATACCACCTCTCTCAGAATACCCACGCTCACATCAGGTACGTCTACATGGTACCCATCCTCGAGGACCACTGACGTCACGATTCATTAGGTCACCTACCGCTACTACCTGGGCATGCTAAGTTTTCTCAATGAAGACTATAATAAAGTGCGGGCTTAATCATGTTGCGACGTCACTCGGACTTAGCGGTTGCAGTCAGAGCAGGAACTAACACTGGCTTTTTACCAATGCTATATTCCGGCGCATAGTAATCAGGAGTAAGCAATGTTATTCATCGGCCCATGCTTACAAATTGATAACCGGATATTAGACGAATACTGACGTATCTACTCCCATTGCGTGTCCTCCGTGGGCACCTTCCAACACGAGACCTGATGGACAGGTTTCCCGTTCTTGACGAGTTGTTCACGCCCTTCATCACTGCTATACGTGCTGGGGATATATCTGCGTACGATACAGCACTGGACAAATGGGAACGGCGCCTACTCGAGCTCAATCTGTGGTTGACATTGGAACGAGCCAGAGAACTATGTATCAGGGGCCTGTTTAGACGTGTGTACGTAGATCACTGGTGAGCGGTGTCATGGATTAAGCACTAACTACTTTCATTAAGCTGGGTGGCAACCGATCAAAGCACGCGGATACCTGTCTCTATGTTCCACTGCTCGTTGCGATTGAAGGGGATCGACGTTTCGATGGAAGAAGCTGAATGCTATGTTGCGAATATGATCTACCAAGGATATATGAGAGGTTATATCTCGCATGAAAAGAAGATGGTCGTGTTAGCTAGTGCCAATGCATTTCCCAGAGTTGCGGATCGTTCTGCACCGTTATCCTAGAAAATATACAGGAATACAGCTGTCTTGTCGCACGCGTGATGTTCTTACAGCTGTTTATCAGAATCTGTATAGGAGGACGTGAAGCTGTGAGAGGAACTGATCAAGGTGCAGGCTATGCGGGACAGAAACGATGGCTTCCAGCAGTGCATATGGAAGAATTGATGATATCAAGTCAACGTCGGTTTGGATTTCCATGTACAATACTTGAATACTGGATTTGAAGAGGGCAGTGTTGAGTCCGGTCCAAGATGTGGTTCTTCAAGCGAAGTTCTGCACACCGCATTGTCATTCCTGTTACTGCACAGCATTCAATTGGTCAGCGTGCCAGCTGGAGCCTAGTAGTGACCACGGCCATGGCCGACTCGGACTATCTGACACACTGCTGGACAATAATGGCCTGCAGCTGGCAATTTTGTGACACAAAATATTAGGCGACCATAAAACTTGCCACTCGCCCACAGCCAAAAAATCTTTATATAAGTGGTTCCAACTTCGCCTTCTTCCTTCCAAGCTTCTATCTCTCCCCTCCATCGATTCCTCCTACGATTCGAGGATCCAGTGCTCGTCCTATAAATCCCTCCTCTCAAACCCAAAGACAAACCACTATCATGGGAAACGGGCCATCAAAGTCACGATCACGGTCCACTAGGGGGCAATTTGGGGACTTCAGTATTGATCATGCACTGGACAGTAAATCATCCCTTGCTGGGCAAACGAGTGGCAGCTACCAATCGGCCCCGCCACCGTATTCTACCTCTGCCACCGCATCATCCTCTGAAAATGACGCTGAAGGTATTCGGTTCTCTCCAAATTCTCGTTCAATTTGTGATCTCATCATGCTTCCCGAGCAGCGGCCCGGATAGCTTATCTCCGCAAACCTATGCGCGCAGAATCATTGGAAGATGCGCTTGAGACGTTGCGCCATTACGACACAATTATCATCATGGATGATTCCTCGTCGATGGCTGGTTCATTATGGAAGGAGGTATGAAGTTCGTTATGTTGCTCAGTCGATAGTATTGAAATCGTCATGTTCAGGCAAAACAGGCTCTCGCCACACTTGCTGACGTCGCGGGCAAATATGATGCTAATGGCGTTGACATTCACTTTTTGAACCATTACGCAAGCATGACAGGAGTTACAGTAGGTAGTTTATTTGTCCATATTAAATTAGTGCTTATCTCGCTTTGTAGGACTCCAAAACTGTCCATGAACAATTCGCCAACCTTCAGCCTTGCGGGCCTACCCCTATTGGGCACCGCCTCGATATAATCCTCGGCGATTATTTCCGTGACCTGGATGCTGCTAAAAGACAGGAGGATGCTGGTGACTATTTTGCGCGCAAGCAAATAAAGCCCGTGAATGTGATAATTATCACTGATGGGGCGCCAAGTGAGCCCACACAACAGCTAATAACTGACTGCGCTGAGCTGTTCACATAGCGGATGATCCTGAGAGTGTGATCGTCTCTTTTGCAAAGCGACTCGAGGCCGATAAGTGGCCACTTGCACAGGTGACTACACATTGCTTCTTATTGCATTAGTTGCTGATGAAACCCCCGTATAGGTTGGGATACAATTTGTTCAGATAGGAAATTCGAGACGCGCAACCCAGTTTTTAGTAGAGTTGGATGATAGCTTGAAGCAGATACATCATATACGAGTATGTCACACCCTTCCATATCAAGGCATTTTTACTAAAAAAAACCCCAGGATATTGTCGACACAACACCCTATATCGGTCAATTGAATGCTGAGATGCTGATTAAAATTCTCCTCGGTGGCATCAATCGGCGCGTGGATACCAAAGGTGGCGCTGCGGTCATGTATTAGGAAGTTTTGAATTGCAACGTGGCGAGATATTGCTAGACATTCTACCATATATGAAGCTCAAGATTTGTCGTCAGCTCGTTAATCCACCAAATTAATGTAGCAATAATTATATTTTCCATGTACAAAGTTAGTCTAATTGACGATTACTGGATACTGAATTACGAATCCCAATCTTCCAAGGCAAACGCAAGAACCCCAAAAGCAGGAGCAGCTTTAGACATACTTCCCGCCCAGCCCTCACTCCCCCTGCGAACAAAACGTACAATACCATCCAGTTCTGTAGATAGCTTATCCAGATGATCGGGGAGATCACCCTCATAACTCATCACCGAGGCAGCCAGAGAGAACGAAGGCTCCTGTGCACCGCCCATTGTCTCGTCGTCATCATCGTCACTTTCATCATCTGAGATGATCTCTGGGGTAGAGAAACCAACAATATCTCGACGAAGCCGTTTCTGGCGACGACTTCGGTGACGTTTCATAACGATAGAGATCCGTGAGATATCATGGGTATTGTCACCTGAAAACGAAACGAAAATATTGCTGAAATGCAGACACATGTCAAGTGCTGACAAGACAGCACGGTGGAGGGCGGAAGTCTTGAATATTCGTCAGCGCGACGAACAAGACAAAAACAAAAGGACACACTTCGGGGTGAAGCAGACAACCGCACTGGATTGTGTCCAAACTTCGATTGCACATGTGAGCAAGGTTATTGTAACGCAGGTATAAGCAACCTTACTGGTCGTTATGGATCTTGATCATCTCATCAAGGGACACTGCCCCCTTGAAGTTCTCGTGGAAGATCGCTAGCTGGCAGTACAGGACCTTGATAGATGGTCAGAGCTGTATTGTTTCGACAGCCAAGAAGCTCACATGAGTCGTTAGGAAGTTCAGCAGCGTGCTTACAAACAGTAGAGTCAGTGATTAGCCGTCAAAGCACCGAATAAACGCACTTGATGAACCATGATAACTTGCCCCTCATCGCGTAAAATGCCTTGAACTCATGTCTCATATGTCGTTCGCTCCCTATTTCGCCTCGTACAAGGATGCGCTCCAAAACACTTTTGGCTCTCCGTATTTGCAGAAGAAACGAGAAGACCGACCCATAGATCGAAAACACACGCGGTGTGAAGATATACGCCAATGGAAAAGGTACCGCATATTCGACGAGTAGACCATCAAGAGCTTTTACTGTCTGTGCGATGACGGTACTTTTACTTCCCCGATAAGAGAGGCGAACAAGTGAAGTCTCGATGCACTTCGTGGCGTTATTGGCATCTACAACGTCCCTAAATGCGCTGTTCAAGAAGTGGAAGTCATGCCAACGCTGCTGGCTATCCATCTGGTGATTTGCATTAGCATCTATATTTTGGGATAGACGAAACACTTGCCTTTGCAAAAAGGACATCGGCAAAATGGCCGATGACGTCTCCTCTGGTCATCAAATATAGCCCTTCAATGGCTGTGATGTGACGTGAAAGATCGCAGTCCTCAGTTAGCACCCGGGTGAGTTGGAATCCCGAAGTCGTGTAATAGGGCGCGATTTTGTCGGCGATAAGCTGAGCGAGGCCCTCTGGATCAGAAGCATCCCTTTTGTGCTGTCCTATCAGTGATGCTAGTGATGACCAGTGAACATCGCCATTTGCACCGTTCAGCAAAGGAATTCCTAAGACTCGCAGCAGGCCAACTGCTTTTCCAGTCTCGAGTATACGATCAGCTATACGTTCCAAGAATACCGGGACGGAAAGTGCCTTCGCATCTCCTGTGGCTTCAAAGTCACTCAAAGTCCTAAGAACGTATGCATCCGCCCAAAAATCAGGGTCCATAAGTGGAAGCTCGTTATCCTCGACGAAGAACTCTTCATCTAGGGTCTGATTATCAGGAGCTTCCCACGTGTCCCGCACTGGCATCCCATCACTGACCCAGCGGCCCACCATCGCCCAAACAGGCTGTGCAGACCTGACAAATACCTCAGTGAGAGCTTCAGCAGTGATCTTGTTCCCTAGCGAAGACTGCTCCTCTGCAGAATGCAGACATGCGTCTAGTATATGGGCAGTAACAGCCGCTGGCGGCACGCGACTAGATAGGGACGCCAATAACCAGACCTCTTCGTCGGACGTGATATCCGATTGCATGATATAGCCCATCAGTTTTCGCAGGATGGCCAAAAGGATGTCGAAGGTCACTGAAAATGCATCCCTGACGTCTTTTTCGAGACCCAGTAGACTGACGACCAGCTGGTTGCCAAGGCCAGCGTGAGCGCAACATATCCGTTCCTCTTTGTCGGCGCACCAGCGGTCAAATTTTTGTAGCTGAGAATCGACCGCATCTGCGAAAGCTTCGATGGTCCGCGAACGCGTGTTGTGAGATAGAAGGTGCGTAGAGCTCAGAGGTGAGTCTGAGGTTGAAAATACATTGGAAAAAACTGCTGAGGTGAATTTTCTGATATGGGACATGGTGCTAGCAAGTTGCGCGAAGGACGAGAGGATAGAAGTTTGGGATGCTAATGTCAAATGTATGAGACGGGGAGCACTTGGTGATGGCCGCTATGTAAGATCAGAAGGGGAGGATAAATCTGTACGTTGCAGGTACCTACCATGAGCGACGGGGATCTCGAGTTGCTAGTGATCATGAGGTTTTTGCGTCCTTGGAGGCACATGAGCACCTCGCGAACAGCGTCATGCTCGTTGATATATTTCTATAGAAGCGGTAAATTATTATCACTTGTTCCAACGTCGCAAAATCTGACCTCGCGTTCAGGGCCATCAATCAAAAGAGTTGTGTTTTCTCCAAGAGCTCGGCTCAACGAAGGGCCTATAAAGTCATCAGCAATGAAAACCCCAAAATACAAGCCAGCTACCAAGAGTTGATGCATCGCCCAGATTAAATGGCCGAGATAAATCGGCATCTGTTCGCCATCCTTCTCGCCAGTACTGTCGAGCTTGCAACTCCTCCAAAACTCTACGATGTTGGAATGAAAGGCTCAAATTTTGCTGCCCATAAGATGAGACTCGTTCCACAGGACCAGGAGATGAGGGAGTATCTTCAGTGTAAGGAAACGAATCACTATCATCCAAATCGTCCGAGTCATCGTCCCAGGGTGAAAGTGAAGGAGTGCTACCATCGCTCGTATTTTCCCAGCCTTCTACCGTGCTTCCCGAGGGCAAACCGTAAACACCCTCCCAGTGTTGTCCCTCGAAGGGCTCCTCAGCCAAGATGTCCTTCCAGGTGAGAGAAGGTGGTGGTTCTGGTGGATTTTTGATCGCTTCAACATATGCATCTGCATATTTGAGAGTAGATGCCACTGGTGCAGTAGACAGTAGTGCCTATCAAGCTGTTGGCTTTCCGACTGCATAGGATGAATATGATCTCACAAGCAGTTGCAGGTGGTCTGGAAGATGCGCGAGCTGTGAAGGAACCTTTCAGCATTGCACTTACACACGATAACGAGGGACTCCACTTTGATGTCACCGTCGATACTGGTGAGTTCCTTCGCGCGATCTTTCACTTTCCGGTATGATATCTCCAAAGCTTCCGCAAGGGTATCATTGGACTGTATACGGGATTTTTCGAGGAAACTGAAGGAACATGCATTGGCTGAATGATAATTCATATAAGACGACTATATGTACCCGTGAAAACGTTTGTCCATGGTAGCCATATCAGAGCTCGGACCTCCTTTCGTTGCTGTAGCATGCTCTAGGTTCCTAGAAACGAAATCCAAGGTAGTACGAAAGTCCTCCTCATCGTTCTCTAAAGTGAGTCCAGTCAGTTGTGTGATTAGCTTCTGGTACAAAGGTACAAGTCGCGTGGACTGTCTGGTGGCCGGTCGCGAAATACGCGAACTTGGTCGGGAAACGCGTGATTGAGGTCGCAAGGATGCACTCGAACCTGGTCTTGCGAATGACGCGCTGGAAGGTGGGCGCTGAGATAAACTGGAAGATGGACGTTGATGCAGCGCACGAGAGTGAGGACGGGCAGACAGTGTCGAGGATGGCGTGCTCATCGTAGTATCTATCGTGCTCGCTTAAGTCTACAACGAGCAGCCGTCGGCACTGTTTGCGCGAGTTTGAAATTTGAACTCCCGCGACACTGCTGGCTCCTGTCATAAAAGTTCCGCCTGCAGAGGGTTGGTTTTAGCTAAATAATGTCGGCTTTGACTAACAACGCGCATCGACTTATTTTGCTGGGAATAAAGGCGACTCGGCAACCTTCCTTGACACGGTCTATCCTGTCTTCGAGGACATACGCTGTGTCTACGCGGACATGGACACCAAAGACATCAACTCCATCCTCCAGCCCACCCAAAGTAGTGAAGGCCACAGCTAGTACGAGCGTAGCAGGTGCTGGCAACCCGGGCATAACAGAAAATATACCTGATACGTCAGAAGAGATAGATGTATCTGAAGCCATGAATGGAAGTATTCCGCTTGAGACTGTGCCTTCTTCTGCCTCTCTGTCTTCGCCTTTTCCCGGTGATTTTACAGCAGCTAGCGACGTTGGGTCCACTGATTGGTCGACGAGTTACCATGGACTATCTACCCAAGCCTTCTCAAAGGATATCGCTAATATTCTGTTGGCTCCTGTGGATGATATGGATATAGAGATGAAGCCAGGTACTTTTCGAGTGCATGGTTTGCGATTTATGTTTCTGAACACCAATCATAGATGGCTTGATTTACCTTCCAGAAATCAAATATCGTCGCGTCCTCAACAAGGCATTTGGTCCGGGAGGATGGGGACTTGCCCCTCGTAGTGAGACTAACGTCGGGCCTAAAATTGTGAGCAGGGAGTATGCGCTTGTCTGCCAGGGCCGGTGCGTATCTTCTTGTCTTGTATAACATTTCTCATCTGCTTTCCTGCAGTTTAGTAGCAGTTGCCCGCGGTGAACAAGAATATTTCGATCCATCCAATATTCCTACGGCAACTGAAGGCTGCAAGAGTAATGCTCTTATGCGATGCTGCAAAGATCTTGGAATAGCGAGCGAGCTTTGGTGAGTATCGTTGCGGGTATCTTGCCTCGGTTATTCAATTTTAATATAGGGATCCACGCTTTATTCGCGAGTTCAAGGCTAAGTATTGCGTTGAAGTGTTTGCGGAGCACGTCCCCACGAAAAAGAAGTATGTTAATTTCCAAACAATCATGCTCTAGCTTGCTGATGGAACATCTCTAGGAAGAAGTTGTGGAGACGTAAGGACCAGCCGAAATTTGATTACCCCTGGAAAGAGTAGACCTATGTACCTATGTACATAGCGTATACTCATGTTCTTAATCTTTTGGATGTGGCTTTTGCGGCGCTGATCAGTATTGATATTGAACTTCAAGATGATTGTGTTGGCTATTATCAGGAGGCAATTTCGATCTCCAGTATGTGCTTTCTTTGTAGTGACATACAATCATTGCCAATTGACTTTCTTCATTTAGCTGTCAAAAATATCCACTTCCAAGTAAAGATCCAGAACAAATCAATGGTAGGAGGTTGCAACTACCCCGTGGCCTTAGTCTCCACTGACAACTGGAACAACGGCCGCACTTGCCTTGTGTGGTAATGGTAGCATTAATATTCCTCTCGTTTCCAAGCACCATGACCACATGATCATCTCTTTTACACCCTATCTTGAGGTGAACTTTCAGGCGATAGTCGGAAGAGAGTAGTGACTATGGGTGCAATTGAAGCCGTCGGCAACTTGATTTATCAGGAAGCTGAAAGTCCGGGACTGAAAAGCTCGAGTTGCAACTTTCTGAGCCTCACGGTTAAAGACATAACATAGATTGTGACTTCGGCAGCCTACCTGCCAGTATATTTGTCTAGACTCAAACTTAAGCCTAAGAGTCAGCATAGCCACCGCTGATGCCAATCCGGTAGAGTGCGGCCCGCTAACCTTCTTGTTGGTTCGCTCATAATCATGAACAAGTTGCTTCCCCCTCTTCTTTCTCCTCGTCTACGCAATATCTCGGCAGTGGTCTGTCGTAGCTATCTGAAAAGACATATAACAGCATCACCCGCATTCGACTCTAATGACACTCGGGAAGTCGAGGATTTTGGGACATACAATGTCATCTTACCTGAGGAGCCGTTCGTGTGGGGCGTCTCCCATATCACCCGGCGTCCAGTTCCAAACCATATTGTTCGACCAAAATATGCGGTGCAGCATAACCCCTCAATGACTTCGGAGACAGACCATGAACAGCAGTATGAAGGAGACGGCAGAATAATTCTTGGTAGCATAGATGAGAAGCGCATGCGAGCAGCTGCGACACTTGCTAAGAATGTGCGCCAGTATGCTGGCTCGCTCGTGCAGGTGAGATTCATCAATGTTCATAATGCGGACACAAAATAATTTGTCAGTAGCCGGGTGTGACCACCAATTCGATAGATGCTGCAATACACAACTTCATAATCGCGCATGAAGCATATCCATCACCACTACTGTACAAGGGCTTTCCCCGCTCGTGCTGCACTAGTGTAAATAATGTTGTTTCACATGGCATACCAGATGAGTAAGTGCGTTTTATATGAGCAGACTTCCAAGACTCAACAAGATGACAGTCGACCTCTCGAGGACGGGGATATAGTTAACATTGATGTAACAGTCTACCTCGACGGTTATCACGGAGATACTTCTTCTACTTTCCTCGTCGGAGATGTTGTAAGAAACATCCCACAGAACAATTATATCCTTCGCGATTTACTTGTACGACAGGACGAATCTGGCCGAGACCTCGTGCAAATGACAAATGCTGCACTGGAGGCTGGTATTGACGCTTGCGGGCCTGGTAGACCATTCAATTCCATTGGCAGGGCTATACATGAAGTCGTCCGAAATACCCGTCATTCTGTCTGTCCTGCCTTCGCTGGGCACGGCATAGGGACCGTTTTCCACCGGCCCCCCTGGATATACCACAATTGCAAGTCTACATTTTGTTCCTGTGTTAAAAATATTTTTGAGATGTTTTTCGCAGTAAATGAAGAACCTGGCATAATGCTTCCTGGACACTGCTTTACCATAGAGGCAAACAGCTCAGCGCATGTTGTGACCTACTGCTAACGTCTGTTCGTTTCAGCCATCTCTTGTTCAAGGTTCCAATCCTAGCGTCTGGATTTTTCCAGACGGCTGGACTGCATCGACGGAGGTACGACTGGTCTGCTATAAACCGGAATATTTTTTAACGGTTGCCTTGAGCAGAATTGTGCACGAAGCGCTCAAGCTGAGCATACGATTCTCATCACTGAGACTGGTGTAGATGTTCTAACGCAGTAATCACTTTATTCACATCCATGATAAATTGATAATGTGGAACATATAATATTACTTTTGATACATCTACGTAGTACCTAAACCAGCTACGACGGCGTAGTCGTTACCCATTCACTCATAAACCTAAGCAGCACCTGCGCAAGATCTCCCTTGGCATCTCGTTTATCATCAACACTCTTTTGAAGAATAGGCTTCGCTTGCTTCAGCAACTTCTCCAGATCCGTCGCCATCTCTCCCGGCATTCCCCTTCTAATTCGGTCTGTGAGTGCCCTAGATGGCCTTTTTGAACCTTCTCGCATATCCATGGTCTGTGGAACGTGATCCTCCGAGTCCATTTCAGCAGCGTCAAATTCTGGCTTCGAGAGCCACATCGCAAGCTGTGTTGCTGCATATACGAGCAGTGCTTCCAGTGTCTTTCGGGCTGTCAGCATGCCTTCCTGTACATCAAGCGGCGTCTCTTTGAGGGACGCAGGGGGGGCAATAGCCTGCCCTGCTGGGCGATCGACGAGGTGTCGTAGAACATCAAGAGTGCAGTTCGCGAGTTCAAGCAAGGTTCCCAACGACGCTGGTTCCCCTGGTACCACCTTGGAATGCTAGAGGAAAATGGTAAACAAAGTTCTGCTCAGAATGCGAAGCTACGTACAGGAACGATCACTGCTTCTTGAACAGGCCACTCTTCTTGTTCACCAAGAAGAACGTCATACGCTCGGCTGATGCTGATTAGTGTGGACACCACGGAGCTTGCCAGCCTGAACAACTGATGAACGAGACGCGCAGTCAACGGATGTTTCTGCAGGTCGGCCATGTCCACCGATAGCAGGGAGGATGTAGCGGTAGGCTCCTTTTCCAGCAATGCACGCTCATCCGCAGTCACCGGCTCCAAGAGACTGGCGATGTGATTAGGGTGTGTCAACGCGTAGTTGAGTTGCTGAAGAAGCATGAGCGCCTGGGTTGTGAACACACGCACGACCTTCACGACTACTGGGTTTGGGGAGGCGGTGGGAGGAGCACTCTCCGCAAGCGCATAAAAGAGGCCGACGACCTGCTCCATCTCCTCCAATAATGGTAGTGTAATCGGATCACCGACACTCCAGCTCAACGCCCGGATAATCTGTTTGCCATACAGCTGCACGAATCCGCAGGCTTCTGCGTCGAAGAAATGGTGTTGCCGCCTGAGAGCAGAGACGACGGCAGAAACTATGGCCATCATCGAACAGTATGTCTTGTGTGCTGGGCTCCTCTCTCCAGGCAGCTCAGGCAACACAACATCAATCTGCCCCGAGCTTGCCGCAAGGCTAATCCCGTTGTTACTATATGCCGAGATGATGCCTTCACTGGCGAATCTTTCAGCGCCGGATGGTATGCTTACCACAGCCATGTGGAATAGGAGGATGTGGGGCGCGTACAAAGGTTGCCTGCGTGTGCGAAGTAGGGGCAGATCTGTGAGACCGATCACGTCTGTCCGAGTGAGTAATTCCAAGCTAGATTTGATGACATCCGTCTCTTGGCATCGAGTCAACCACGTCACAGATGAGACATTGATATCGGGACGCGTGCATTGCTCGAAGACTGCAACCAGTAGCTCCATATCCCGATCAAGATCGAGATCAAGTCGTGTGCGGGCAGAGTCAAAGGTAAGGCGGAGGGCGTCAATTACCAACGGAAGCGTTGCATCCACCAAGCCAGAAACGGTAAGGCGCCTACTAGCTGTGAGGATTTTAGGTCTCCTGGCAAGATTCCGGCACTGGCGAACACAGAAGTAGATGATCTGGAGCAGGGTTTGATGGAAGGGCACGGATAATTGTCCCAGGAATGACTGAGAAGGAGGTTGCGCTTCATTTAACAGGACTTTGTGCATGTTATCCACGAGGTTCATGAAGGACGTGATGTGCTTGTCGGTATCTGAATCAGAGAACCAGACCACTTCAAGAATTGATAACAATAAGTTGAGTCGCGTGCCATGGAGTTTCGCCATCATGTCTCCCGACCTTTTTTCCAAAGCCAGATCTCCGGATATCGTGGCGGAGAGTGATAAGAGGTTTGACCTGATCTCTGGCACTGGCCGCACAAATGGCAATACTTGGTGCAAAAGGAACTGCCACGACTCCGTCAAAGCCGCCTGAGCATAGGTGAGGGAGAGATTGAGATTCAAGGACGCGATTCTCCTTTCCACTTCTTCCACTGCATTTGCCCTATCATCACCCGACACGCACTGTTGCAGACGACTGCGCAGAAGTGCTATGGAGAACGTGAAGTCATCGCCAAACTCCCGCTCGTCACTGAGATCCTGCGATTGTAAATGAGTTAGGGAGAGGCCCGGGAAGTCCTGCTGAAGCTGCGCGGTGAGTTTGTCGGAAAGACTGGGGTCATATGAAGTGCTCTCTGCTTCCAAAATCAATTCGTTGAGTTGATCTTCGGACTTGAATGATGGAGCTAGTTTGGTGTAACTCAAGGGCTTCTTCGCGGGCTCAGAGTGCCCAGGCTGCGGCTGAAGGAAAATGTCTTGTCCAATAATACGCACAGCGTATGACTTCACCATGCTGCGATATGACTGAACAGACACTGCTTCATGAAGACTTGATCGGCGCTCGTCGTCCAAAATGATGAATGTCTCTGTCTCGTAGTCAGGGTCGGGACCGAGCTCCTCTTTGATGACAGCAACCACATTGGTCCAAAACTCGTCATTACCACGAGTAGCATCAATGAGATTTTTGTGTTCAAGCCCGTGTTGCCACACAACATTAATGAAACGAAACACCGATGCTAAGAGTTGAGGATTAGCTTCCCACAAGTCTTTCCAACGATCAAGGGTTTCGTTAGCAACTTCGAGTGCGCTCATGTGTTTCTTCGAATCATCCGCTCCTTGCGATTTAGCGTTCTCGCTCTTGCTCTTGTTATTTGGAACCCGGAACTGTCCTGTGACGAAAAGGTTGGCTAATGCTGGTTCCTTATCAACGGCAAGGGCTATAAAGTTCCAAACGGCGTTGCGCAGGGCGAGATCCTCGTACGGGTGCTGTACGATTCGCACGAATGATGCGACAGTAGCCTCTGGATTCGAGAGATGACCGATGATTGTCGCAGGCGAGGGCTGAGTCACAGACAAGGATGCGCAGAGAGCATAAAGAACTCTGATCGACTCCAGCGGCACAGCCGTCCCAATATCCCGCCCTTTGACATAATTCGCCAGGACGTCAACGGGGTCTATTCTGGATCTCGTGGGATCTGTGAACCCAGCGCCTCCCGCTACCCGCGCGCATAGAGCTTGCTCAAGAAGACACGGTTTCGAGGAATCGGGAATGGACTGCTTATAACTGAGGATGAGCCTAGTGAGACTGAGGTGCGACTCCAGGAGGTATATCAGACGTCTGGCATCGCCATAGCGTCGCGAAGCGTAGAGGGTACCGAGGATATGGGGGGCAACTGCTATCGATGATACAAGTGGGTTGATAGTTGACGTCGTGGCTTTATGTAGAAGAGCGTCAGCGACAGCTTGACTCAGGGCAGGGAAGGGACGATCGCCCAAAGCAGGAGGAGATTGCTTGAGAACATAGCCATAAAACGAAGACACTCGTCGTCCAATCTCAAATCTATCGCCGAGCTGGGCATACTTCCAACTCAGGTGTTCTACCCATATCTCCCCATGGACGAATGCGGCTGCTCGGAGGAGAACTTCCTCTTTCACCTGTTTAAGGCGTTGATTATCGGGTGGAATTGTGAGCACGGACGCAAATGCTTCATGAAGGAGTTGTTGGATAAGATTGAGCAATGCGAGAGTCATTGTATAATGACCAGAGATCCGCTCTGCTGCAAGAGCGACTGCTGCAAAACCTGACGTACGACTGGGACCAAACAGCACACTGGTTGAACGGATATAGAGCCATACACGCAGGGAATATTTTGGCAGGGACAACAGTGCTGATAGAACGCTCATCGCAGATGTGATCAGCTGGGTTCGCGAAAAACTTCGAGCTTGTGAGCGACTGAGTGCTTCCTCCA
>QLOO01009184.1:0-24161 GCA_003313855.1 Suillus sp. MG131
AGATTAAAGCTAAGGAAATACAACAGGTGGTAGCTAGCTTTATATATGAAGTATTGAAGCTGAGCTCGAACCGAATTAGTGGACGAAGGTCAAGTCATGGAACCAGAAAGGTAAGTATAATAGAATGCAAAGGAACATACAAGAATAAGTGAGAATGTTCTGTATACCAAGGTAACAGTAATACAAGGCAATACAGCCGGTGGTCCAAGGGTTATAATCGTAAAGGAAAGCATAGGGGAGAAAAGGGGAGGCTCAGGGGTTGAGCCAATCTGTCAACTTTGAAGACTGTCATGTGACTTCAAAGACAGCATCCAGCGATGACTGAGAGATATGAAGATATACAGTCCAGTGGTGAGGGAAAATAGATAGGGGCCTAACAATGCATGTTCTTGTAACAGAAATTGAACTCAAGACCTCACCATTGCAATGTATAATTCTAGCATCATTACCACTTAGCCATAAGGCCCTTGATATGACACATCTACAATTGTATATACAATATCCTTTTACCAAAAATGCGAAAATTCCACTAAGTCCTTCCCTTACCGTTCTAGTCATTTCTTTACTATAGTCTATTGTCCTAATCTTTATAATAAGCAAGAATGTGACAATTTCATCAAGCCTTTTATAGCTAGTAAATCTAATCATAATAAGCAAAAATGCGAAAATGTGAAATAAAGATTGACACATATGTCAACCGGTTTTTTGAACGCATTTTTTCTTTGTATCTCACATCATGCAGTAAATCAAGGGCTTTCTAATGATCCAACATTTGTCCAATTTAGTTCACAGGGTGAGGAGATATCACAATTTTATTGTTTTTAGGAGGTAGAATACAGATTAAGTCATATCCCAGGCGCTTTTTTGACCAGTTTTTTGTTTTCTATGTATGTCACATCATGCAGTCAATTAAGGGCTTTCCAATGGTCCAACATTTGTATAATTTGGTTCACAGGGTGAGGAGATATTGCATTTTTAGTGTTTATTCACATAAGCAAAATGCAAAAATTTTATTAAGTCTTTCCTATTGCTACTCTAATTAGGAAAAAAAATGTGAAATTGCTACTGTGGTCTGGGGAGTTTGTGAGTTTGTGCTACCTTGTGAGTTTGTGAAACCTTGTGGGAATTTGTAGACATTTGTGGGGCTTGTCGCGAAATTGGTAGTTTGCTGATGTTTGTCTATTACTGTCAGTTCTGGTGACCGATTATACATTGGCGAAGCGAACATGTGATATTGAAGTGATAGCTGCTTGCGTACGAACGTCTGTCTTTATTATGTCTACCATTTGTCACTGAACTGATGTCAAAGCTTGTGTAGCACTGGCAGGTGATGCCTGTACATCTGATATCCGTAAGTATTTTTGCTCGAGTTGTGCCGCCGGGCGTCTACTGACGTCCTGCCAATCCTAAGCTTAAGCATGCATTTTCGGAATCCGGCTTCTACGACGCAATTTGCATATTCCAGAAGCACGGCGCCCACGAACCCTGGCTGAGAACCCCTCCGCCGCGCGCACCTCTGTTCCAACATCGAGGGACATCCTTTGTAAATTACCCTGTTCATTCTCGATGCAGCAATTACCTCTGCACAATAGCCTCTAGCCTGGGTGCGGAGTCAATATGGATATTGTGCATCATGCCCTTGGTATACTCCGATCCGACCCCAGCGGCGCCACGTCACCCCTTGAACGATAGCACGGACTGCATACACTTCGAATATGAAAAACCTGAGGCAACGATTCCGCACGTGGGTTTGATATCCGACTCTCATATTCGCTCATTTTGAAGGTTCATGATTAATCAAACTCTCTGAATATATTAGTCACTGATACGAGTCAGTGCCTGCTTCAAAACACATGCTATGCGGTCATGCGGTCCTAGGGTAATCTTCTGATGTCAAATTTCATCAGAGGAAATAGACTCCGAGTCCGGCGTAATAATGACCGCTAATCTTATCTCTCGCAATTCAGTCCGTCAGTCCACCTACGATATCGGCACCGTCTCGTCGGGGAAGTGCAACTCAATATTTGTCATTTATCGCTGGGGTTCTATCGCAATCGCAAAAACAAGCACGGAACAAATACATGACCTGGATCGGTGCAATTGAATTCGTGTCTCGGCTGGAAGAAAATACACCGTCATGGAATTCACATTCAGTGCTTCTTGCTAATTAACGTGGTGCCTACAAACTGCCGAATACAAAGCACTACATCAAATTCGCGGCGTCTACTTTGACTGCCTATATCATGTTTCTCCGGCACTCTGCCCTTTCGGTAAAAAGTAATCTAGGCAACATCACGCGAAATGCAACGCATCAAATAATCTCACAATGCTTGTCAGAGACCATGTCGACGTACTCGAACCATGATGTGTAAAATGCCGACCATTCCCAGTTCAATATATACACCGTACCATCGCGCGCCAGTAAAATGCTCCTAGGTAACAGTTCCTAGTACATGAAGACCAGTGGGTACGACTTATCGAATCGAGGAACATCGAGGGGCGCGCGTTTCACCCACTGGAACGAACTGCACTGTACTCGATGAAGAGTGGTCTTGTACATGCAACGCCATCGTGAGCACCTGGAACAGATCTCAGCAAACGGTGAAGCTGGCCGATGGTCCAGGCAATGCGAAGCTTCGCGATAAGGGTGAGACGGCTCCTGCAGCTGACCAGTGTCTCACCGTCGATGTATTCCATGACTATGTATGTGTTGAAGGAGGCATTCACGATGACTCGTCGCACCTCAGGAACAGGGATGTTTATCACAGTATTCATTCAAAAAGTTCCTTGGGAAGAAATCGAGGTGATTCAATTTTGACGGTGGTCGCGTGCAAGGAATGATATTATGGGGTTGTTCAGATGACCCAGGCTCACGATAAGCAGTTCGCACGAGAACAGGTTCCATAGGTTCGTTCCGTCGAGGTTGAATGGAGATGGTAGTGTGTTACCGTTGTAATGGAAGATCGAGCAAAACCATCTATGATAAGAAAATTGCTGCTTCAAAGGACGGATTGGAGTGTTGAAATATGGAAACGAAGCGGCATGGGGCTTTGTAGTCTGCAACTGATTGAAAACGAGATATGCAGGACATCGTGCCCCATGATGATGATAATCGAGTGCTGACTCAGACTACTAGCTTATCTGTCTGATTATAGCGTGTGATATTCGGCTATGTATAACAGTCTCCGCAATACCAATCCTATACATAACCCTTCCAGCTTCCAGAGGGACGGCGTAGACTAGCTGAATCTGCGAGCTTAGCACTGTTATCTATTATGTCTGAATCAGTTCTAACAAGCGCTCGTTATGGCAAAGACCTCGTTCGCGTCTTTCGCGTTGTTCGGGACGGCGAGTTCCATCAAGTCGTGGAATACAACGTGACGGTGCTCTTAGAAGGTGATATCGAGACCAGGTCAGTGATTGTCAAATGAACCCCACTGTCTCTGATAGTTGGATGTGCAGCTACACGGTTGCAGACAACTCTGTCGTCGTTGCAACCGACTCCAGTATGTACATCTGTATGAAGGTCCAGCCGATGCTCACCACATGACGTATCACACAGTCAAGAACATCACATACTGTACGTGCACTGGCATGGGGGAGATAAAAACTGACGGAGTTGGACACTCCGGCGATTAGATCTCGCCAAGATTTCGCCCCACATCCTCAGTCCGGAACGGTTCGCATTGCATCTGGGAGCTTACATCGTTTCCAGGTATGCGCACATAGACCGTGCATTCGTCACCTTGGAGAAGCTGCGTTGGTCGCGCATCGCCTTGAGTGCGAATGACCATCCGCACCCGCATTCGTTTGTTAGGGACGGGAACGACAAACAGACGGTTGAGGTCGAGGTACGAGTTTTAATCAATCTTAAAACCGTCCTTGCTTCTCGGATTCCGACTTGGCGGGTGGAGCGAAACTGTGTAGTCGCTGGGGTGGAGCGTTCCCTTGCCATCAGCTGCCGAGCTGCGGCAATCCTCGGTCGAGACGCTCCTCCTGCTTTTATCTTCCGCTTCTATCACCCATCCTATTCTGAAACGTATATATAGAGCTTATCAAACGCTCTTTTTCTTTTCCCCAGGTCGATGCCTCTGCAGGCAAGGACAAGCTCTCAGCTAAAGTAACTTCGGGAATTACCGATCTCTTGGGTGAGCTTATCCTTGTACTTCTGAGCCTGCATTCACATATCTGCGCATCCCAGTGCTCAAGTCGACTGGTTCTGCGTTTTACGGGTACATCCGCGACGAGTACACTACCCTGCCTGAAGTGGATGACCGTATTTTGTCAACCTCTGTGGACCTGACATATACCTTTGCGCCCTTATCGCTCAACTCTCCCACTGATGTCAAGAAACTCGATTTCACTGTTCCAGAGGGCTTTGCACCGGGCAGCGTTTGGGATGCAGATAATGTTGCAAGACGGGCGAGAGATGCAACACTTGATATTTTCGCCCTAGATGCTAGCGCTAGTGTGCAAGTGCGTCATAGGCTTCTATCCCCGTGTTGTGCACGTTGCTGATGGTGAATCTATTAATGACAGGCAACGTTGTTTAAGATGGGACAACGCGTCATCGCGGAAAACGCGGGGGTTGAGTCCGTCACGTACAAGCTACCAAACAAGCACTATATCCCAATTGATATGAAGTATATTGGGGTCGATAACACTACACCGTTGAGTATTATTCGATTTTGTTTCGTTGACTTTGTTTTTCTTCTTCTTGACATCGCTTGGGAGACACTGGCTAGTGATCGCAACCGCGATCCAATCGTTTTAATCTTGTTGCGATATGCCATGACGCGATACGGGAGTTTCTAATTAAGGGCAACTTGGCATCAGCCTCCAAGTATGCCGGCAGACTGACGAGGAAGCAGTTGGGCGTGGGATTGGATGAGGATGTTCCTGTCGCGGAGATCCGGGTGAAGAGGGCCAAGACAACGAGGGTGGTGATCGCGGTCAATGCAATGCCTTTTCATGACGCCAGTCTTCTCCGGAGCCTATTACCAGACGCCCGGCGGCGATCTGCTATTCATGTTTATAGCCCTATGACGATTGGATTGGAGGGAGATTACTGATTAAATTTACGGTGATAGGGCGAATGCTGAGGTGTTCGTGCCCGTCTCCGCACCAAGGTGAAAGACACGTTTCGTAGGAGTGTTTTGATGAACTGACGTCAGTGTGCGTGTTTGTAGCGGGTTGATCTCCGCCACGATCTCGCGCAAATAAATGACATCAAATTGCGTCACACGCTAAATTGCCAGCATTGTCTTGACGACGGGGACGGTAAATGGGATTGGGTTTTTCAATTTGTATGTTGTATGATTTGAACAGAGAGAGGAGGATGGATGGATGGATGGATCGGATGAGTTGTAAACCACTGAATATCATTGACAGTTAGGGGAGATTCGTATGTAAAAAGTGAACTGATATTACATAAGTAAGAAAAGCAGTGTCAGCCGATAAGGTATGTATGACATCATTACACGGCCGACGCCGAAGGTTATAGATCCAGGTGTTTTGGTAAGGATAAATATGTGTACAAGGATTGTGTCATCGGATAGTATCCACTCGTCCACGACTTGGACTCTGAACTTCTTCTACTATCATCTTGCTCTACTGTTCACCAGATTCAACTTCAATGGGTGGCGACCACCAATGTCCAGTCTGCCAGGCCACTTTCACCCGCCCACAACACGTCGCTCGTCACATGCGATCACGTATGTACTTTTTTCCATTCTAGCACCAACTTCGCTCCACTTTTGCCACGAGAATGGCTCTTACCCCCTGTCCTTTCAATCTCCCTCCATGATCAATTCACTGACCCCCCGGCTCGCTCCTCAACAGACACAGGTGATCGCCCCTACAAGTGTCAGTATTGTGGAGACCAATTTGCGCGCAGGTAAAGTCTTTCACTGCTAATTCATGTTTCGATCTCACTTAACCTAATCTGCTCCAGCGATCTTTTATCGCGACACGTCAACAAGTGCCATGCAAACGAGAAGCCACCACAAACCGCCACTAACGGTCGTCGCAAAGGCTCTGCTTCAACCTCTCGAGCGACCACTTCGAAGCAAGCATGTGACCAATGTGTCCAATCGAGCTTACCGTGCGACGGTTGTAACCCTTGTTGTACGTTTGCGCCCCAGAACCCACGATCCTATTTTCACATTTCTTCTCCATAGCAAAATGCGTACAACGCAAGAGTCGATGCACTTATGTCAAATTTCACCGTCAGACCGCTCCAAGCGGCCCTGGCCATCATGTCCCTCGTCCCGCTTCCGTTTCTTCCTCTCTTGGAAGTGGACGGCTATCAATGGACGACTTTATCCTTGGTCCTTCCCCCGTGAGCGTACCCAGTATGGATGCTTCTTCGGGTGATCCGCTCTACACAACCCCGTTTTCATTCAATCATGTGTATGCTTCGTCAGCAAACGCCATACATCTTCCCATGTCGCTCTCTTCCGACTCCGACATCGCTGGAAGAAATCGGGTACAAGCTGAGCTCTTGCGTCATGCCGGAGCTCCCATGCTTGCAAATCCTCAAGGTTCACCGGCACTTGTGCCTGAGATTTACACAGACCACAATCAGCCTTCCAACCATTGGCTCGGATGGGGCGAGAGCACAAACCCGGGGTTGACTGTCGCCCAAACTAGTCAACCTCAGTTCGCGTCTTTGGACGAAGCTTTCTCACAAAATCAATATGGTGCGGACGGTTTAGATAATTTCAGCTCAGAAATGTTCACTGGGCCCTCCATTGGATTAGCCTACCGGCCTCGCCGAAGCTCCGTTGATTACAGTGACGGTAGTAGCGCTTCGCAATCCATACCCTCCAGCGCTACTTCGTCTAATGCCCATCTCCCTCTCTCAGCGGGGGATATGTACCAGGGCGCATCAGAGGACTTTCAACAGCGAATGCTGCTTGACCCTCAACGCCGAAGAGACTCGATGACCTCTCCCTCTGCGCCTGAATCACACGACCAGCAGTCCGATCAACAGTCTCGAGTCGGTGAAGGCGGGTTCTCCTCCGCATTTGGACTCATGTCTATTGACGACCCGAATGTCCTTGCTGGGCTCTCAACAGATTGTGTACCTTTCTTTTCAAATGCTGCAATGAACATGCGACCTCATTCGCCGAATGCCACTCCGATGCCGCCCAAAGCTCTATCACAGCAGCAGCTCAGAGATCGCGGCATGTCGCTCTCTGCGTTGCCCACACCTGGTTTAGGTCGTGACGGCGACATTTTGTGGAGGACATACATGCGCACGCCTATGAGTGGACCTCACCCCGCTGGCTCAGAAGCGCCTGGCCTCATGCCACAATCTCCCTCTTCACGCCGAAGAGTCCGTGTGTCCTCTCTTCCAAGTTCCAAAACGCCCACCGCAGAACGAGCCCTTCCTGGTATGGCAAACGGCAACGGAGAGGGAGCGCGCATGACCCTCCATGGCAACCCTGAAGATCTCCGAAGCTATGAAGCTGCTGTCAATGCTCGCAACGCATCACTCAACCTCAACCTCCCCAAACGGCGAGGTACGCGTGCTAGCCCACCTGCATCTGCTTCTTCAGGTGCACGTGGCACTAATCGTCGCACAGATACCACTCATTCGCAGTCGAATGCCAATTTTGATTTGAACGTCAGCCGTCCCTCGAGCTCGTCTTCGGCGTCGTCGCTTTCGCAGGCATTCGTGTCACCTCATCTGCCTTCCATGAAGGGAGCTGCGCCGCCTATGAATGGGATGTCCATTTCGCTGCCTGTACCTCGTGTGAGCAGCATGGGAAGCTCAAGCACTCAAAGCGGGTCAAGAGATGGGTCAAGAGAGTCGTCTGTCGCCTCTGACTGCACGGGAAGCTCGGAGGGTGAAATATTCCGGCCTGCTTTCAAGCGTCTCCCTTCACAGACCCTAGGTCCGGCCAATGCCAAACGTACTCAATTCGAAAAGAACGGAGTTACTGAGAAGGGATCTATCATTGTGAACGGTGACCGTACTCTGCTAGGCGCTCCCAATGGCGGCTCGCGTCGCATCGCTGCACTTCCTGGGCGTGCATGCCAAACGAGCGACAAACATTCGTCTCGCAATGGTTTAAACGTGCCACAGTCATAAAGCGTCCATCCTCCTTCCTTCATTTCCATCATATTCGCTCTTCTGTGTAGTGAAAATACCGTACGTTCTTCCACCAAATACCTAAGGCTATTCGTTGGACATATTTTTTTCCTCTTCGGGTGCTGTCGCTTACTTTTTTTTGGCTTCTGTGTTGCGATTTGGAATTTGGATACCTTATTCTCATGTATACTACGGCGTGCGGCACCCATACACGAACGCGAGTAGTACTGATCATAGCATACGCTGCCACCAACCAGCATAGCACTGCTACAAAATAAAGTTTGTTGGGCGAATGGAATTCGATATAATGTGTTGCCAGCACATCATCTAGTTCTTGGTCAAATTCGAGTGCCGCGGCTTGGGAGACAATCGCGAGGACCGGTAGATGGTTGAGGCCAGATAGAGGAAATGGTCGTTGACAGCACCAAGAACTCTATGATATTAATTAATGGCGTAAAACCTGTAGCTTCGTCGTGACGGGTTCCCATTACATTGGGCTCCCATGGGAAGGCGTAACTAACTTGAACGGTAACTAAATTAACCGTCTTCAGTTGTACTTAAGACTGTTATGCCATTCGTCAAAATTGTGAAATTGGACCACCTGGCAGCAGCCTGGGCCACAGGCGGTTTCAAGTTCTTGGCCCACCTGGTTCCAAGTTTATCACGAATGATTCTTGCAGCAGGGATTATCCACTGGTCGATCCCTGATCACGGGTGCTTTTTGACGGTCAAGCTCTAGTCCCCGCTTTGAACCTTCTGCTTTTACTACCGACTCGGACGGTTATAGGCTATGGCGTGTCCCAACGTCACAGCTTAACGTTCAAATTCCCAGAGTGCTAGTGACCGTCCGATGCCGTTGTTGGAGCTTAGCAGCCACTCTTTCGGTCGACATACAGATACTCTGTGATTTCAGCATCTTACCCTCGACGTATGCGGTGGACTGGTGATCAATTCTACCTATAGGTGGGCATAAAAGACTCATTGTCGGTGGTGCTAGGCAAAACTATCTATCGAACGTTTGCCGAGGTGTACGGATCTTGGTCGCTGCATGGCAGAGTGCGTACTTCAACGACCTTCGTTTGATCGATGTTTGCAAGCGTCATCAACTCCTTTGCCGATGATGTAGGCGAGATCTGCCACTTCATCATCGGGTTGAAGCCTTTAGAGGACGGAACATGATATGATTTGCCGAGTAAATGCGCAGTGAAATGGGGTTTCATCTTCATTGGTCCTCGGGAATGGGACATGTGAGTGGATTGTTCGACATGACATTTTACTTTTGCGCGACCCTTGATTGCTGCAAGAACCAGGCCCGTGGATCACATCATTAGGGATGATGTAGGTGTATTTGACTCTGCAGACGATCTGATATGATACGATAAAGACCCGAGGAATTTGCGAAGTAATGTCTGACTTGCGATACTCGCAATACGTTTTTCTAGCCTTCTATTTTTAGTGCTTCATCACTGTTACAGTTGGTGCGTGACCTGTGTTTCTCTCCCTCTGAGTAGTCACTCAAGTGGCTCAGATAATTGCATCAAGTTCGGTCTGCGGGCTTGACTAAAATATACTATGAGTGCCATTCCCTACAACACTGCCCTACCCTACATATATCTGCAATAGGCCACCACCCAAAAATATTCCTCTCTCACACCAACGGCAAGGTGCTTCGAGTTGCGGAAATCGGATCATCCAACTGAGCATTTCGAACAATCCCATGCTTCGCACAGTGGGAAAAGATGGGTATTCAGATGGCCAAGAACCATGATATTCCGGATCTTGTCATCGGGTATGTATCGAACACAGACACGGTAAGCCTGGGAACACTAGTATGCAGCTCATCGTCTCGAGCTGGCCGAGTCAAGACCCCACTCATGCTTAAGAGCAGACGAAATTGGCATGCTCACAAATATCAGGCTGGATATGACATCTAATATGTGTTTCGCCAGGATTATGATGGCACAGGATAGCCTGAGTGTGTTAGATCTCCGCTGCGATGCTCTTCGTTAAGACGCCCATCGAATTCACGATGCACGATCACGGGCCCAGTGCTGCGTTTTTCCATCTCGAATAATCGCCAGATTCCAACGGTTCTGGTTCTGCGAAGGACAGTCTACGATTACTGCTTCCGTGGTTTCGAACATCGGAGGACTCTGCGCATTATTGATGCCCCTGCTATCCCTATGCCTGCTGTGTCGTCCGATGGATCAGGCACGGACCCTGGCACTCCACGGTGCCTGACGGCTTGGTGGTTAAATGAGAGGGGTATGCATGTTCTGCACTGGTTCACTGCTCTGAGAGTCGGAACTCGGTATCGTAACTTCTGCAAGCAGTATGGAAATATGATAACTTGTCACGGCAAATTGTGCACTGACGATGCATATGGATAAAACAGAAATTGAATAGCCTTCTAGCTGGACTCACTGTGCACTGTATGTCAAGATATAATTCCAGTTATAGGTGCGAGGAACGAGCGCGAGCCGTGACCCGTACAGTCTTCGGTATCTGCTGCCGAGGCGGACCGATGTCAATAGCCTCTTTGCGTCCTTGCATGTGCTCAACGCCTTTTATTAGGTTGATATACTCGCATACAACGTTCCCCGTCACTCCTCCATCCTTCTTATGACCTCCTTGTCGACCTCAGCCTCTCTGGATCCAAGAAGCACTCGCCGCCTGCTATCTATTCCACACCCCCAGCATTGCCCCAGCTGACTCTCTACCCTTTCCTCTGCTAGCGGACGATGTACTCTTCAACTCTCGCGGTCCGGCACCCCACTGCTCGTTTTGACTGTGACTGTCATCAACCACCCTGATTCTCCTATGCAGGCTCCCCGTAGCCAAGCGGCCCGCCGTTGTTCCCACTGGCAACCCCGCCCTACTTCATCCGCCCTTGCTTTCCAACTCCAGGAGCTTTTGTCCAAGGTCTCGCCCGTGCTGGTCATCTGCTCCTGCTAGGCATTCGACGAGGTTAATGCACGATCACATTGCAGAGCAGAGCAGAAAAACGAGGGCGAGTGAGCAGGGAGGAGGTAAAATTTACAGCAGCAGAGGAGGTGATAAAGCTCTGGAATGCCTGACGGAATCATAGACGCGTGAGTTCGATATCTGATATCGTTTTAGGAATAAAGAAACACGAAGTGTATATGTACGAGCTCTGGGCCCAATTATTCGGTTTCTTCCAAGTCGCGAGTACTTGAGTACTAGCCCCGCTAAAATTACGATGTTAATTTCGCTCCAGGAGTCCGGTGGGCCGGCTTAGAGTCAGCCTTGGACCTATACAACGTTGACCTAAGCCAGGCATTGTTGTGTGGTGCGCACTTTCTGACTACGATGGCTTGGGTTGACCTGTTGAAAGGATTCACCATCTCTAAAATAAATGCTACAGTATACAGTCTTCTAAGCTAATTTGCACTCCTGCTCGACATCTGCAAGGACTTGAGCCCATTTCCCCCCATTCCAAGAACTGATCCTGGCCCACTCATCCTCCTTCATAACTCGTTTAAACCACAGCAAATAACAAGCAACAGTTATATCTGCAAATGAAAAACTGTCGCCCATGATCCACTTTCCATCACTCTTCTGGTACCAATCGTACACAGTACGGTACGCCTTCTCTAGTATATTCCAGTCTTCATCATACCCCACATCCCAAGGCAGCGGGACGTTTGCCGAGCGAGCTTCGATGAAGAACTTGGCATTGGCGGGACTCAATATTTCTGCGGAGCGTGCGAAGATAGTCTTTAAAACAGGAAAAATGAGGCTGGAATGGGTGGAGTACAACTCGCGTATCAGGGGCTCTGAGTTGTTGGGGAAGATGGGCTTCTCGGGATATGTCTTTTCGAGGTAGGAGGCAATTTCGAGGGAGTCGGTGATAAGGGCACCGGTGTTGGGATCGCTGAGGACGGGGACGGTATAGACATCCGAGCCATGACGGTCCTGGCGCCCGATTGGTGTTGCACCGATGGACTTCATAGCGATGGAGATCTCTGCGTATTCGACCCAGAGGGTCACGAATGGAATACCCTTGTAGCTCAAAACGAATCTGGGGCACAGTAGGCTTTGGTCAGATACCCAAGTGTGGGATACAGAACATGAATTACTGACCTTGGCTTTGCGGGGTTGGGTGACCAGTTCTTACCTGGCAGCTCGGACAGGGTGTCATACAGGACAAGCGGCTGCATCATGGAGTACTGAGATGTGGGGTTTGAAGCACTGCGACCAACCTTTAAACGCTTTTTCAAGGCTGAGCTTCAAGTTCATTCGTAAGCACCGAGTCAGCATCTGCTTGATTAGCGCCCTGATATATGCTAATCTACATTGGGCAGGGCCCGGGAGCATTGTCAGCATCTGTGGAACTATCAGGAAGAAGGCTCACCAGTGATAATGCTTGATCAACCCACGACACATAAGGAAGGTAACCATTCCTCCTTTTGCAATGGCCTGCACCTGTGCATTTGTACAAGTTTCAGGTGTGCACATGTGATGCGCGAATCGGGGCGGTGGTGGTTTGGGTTTACTAGTAACAAGAAATCCGCTCGCCTGCGGAGACTCGATCGAGTATGGCTAGATCATTGTTACCAATCAAGTTTGTCATTCAGTAGTGAGTAAATTTGCTGTATCTTTCCCTTATTGTTATCGTTAACCTCCGAATGTCGTACGGATTCCGCACTCTTGAGACAATGCGCAAATGGCATCCAAGTCTGTGCAACGATCAAATTAGAGAGTGAAACCTTGCGAGCCGTTGAACGCTCGTGCAGGTCGCAATGAAAATCGGTTCCGGTAGTCACGGTGCAACTTGACCATGCGGGATTAAAGTGATGCGAAGGACTCGGAGGCAGTGGACTTCGCTTGTGAGAACCGTCTTAACTGTGACCGCCATCGACCATCCCCATTCTCCCATCGTAGGGTCCCTGTGGTCAAGGCACTCGCTGTTGTTCCTACTGGCAACCCTGCCCCGCTTCGTATGTCCTTGGTTTTCAACACCGGAAGCTTTTGGCCAAGATCTCGCCTGTGCTGGTTATCTGCTCCTGCTAGAATGATTATGTCACCTACACTATCACTTTTCAAGGCAGAAAAACGAGGGCGAGTGAGCAGAGAGGAGGCAAAGTTTACAGTAGAGAATGCGATAAAGCTCTGCAGATCTGAAACGTCTGACGGAATCAAAGACGCACGAGTTTGATATTCGGTATTGTTTTGGGTACGAAGCATATATACACGAGCCCTGGGGCCAGTTACTTTCTGATGCTCTGTTTCTTTCAAGTTGTGAGTACTTGAGTACTGCCCCGCTGCAACTTTGGTGTCAATTTCGCCCCACGAGCCCGGTGGGCCGGCTTAGACTCAGCCCGGAGGGGCTTGAACTCATGCGGTATTGACCTAAGCCAGACATTGTTGTGTGGTGTGCGCTTGTTGACTACGATGGCTTGGGTTGATCTGTTGAAAAAAATCATAATTCCGGAAATAAATGCTACAGTATACAGTCTTTGACTAAGTCAATTTGCACTCCTGCTCAACATCTGCAAGGACTTGAGCCCATTTCCCCTCGTTCCAAGAACTGATCCTGGCCCACTCATCTTCCTTCAAAACTCGTTTGTGCCACAGCAAAGAACAAGCAACAGTTATATCTGCAAACGAAAAACTGTCGCCCATGATCCACTTTCCATCACTCTTCTGGTACCATTCGTACATGGTATTGTAAGCCTTCTCCAGTAGATCCCAGTCTTCATCATACCCCACATCCCAAGGCAGCGGAACGTTTGCCGAGCGAGCTTCGATGAAGAACTTGGCACTGGTGGGACACATTATTTCTGCGGAGCGTGCGAGGAGAGTCTTAAAAGCAGGAAAAATGAGGCTAAAATGGGTGGAGTGCAACTCGCGTATCATGGGCTCTGAGTTGTTGGGGAAGATAGGCTTCTCGGGATATGTCTTTTCGAGGTAGGAGGCAATTTCGAGGGAGTCGGTGATGAGGGCACCGGTGTTGGGATCGCTGAGGACGGGGACGGTATAGACATCCGAGCCATGACGGTCCTGGCGCCCGCTTGGTGTTGCACCGATGGACTTCATAGCGATGGAGATCTCTGCGTATTCGACCCAGAGGGTCACGAATGGAATACCCTTGTAGCTCAAAACGAATCTGGGGCGCAGTAGGCTTTGGTCAGATACCAAAGTGTGGGATACAGAACATGAATTACTGACCTTGGCTTTGCGGGGTTGGGTGAAAAGTTATTGCCTGGTAGCTCGGAAAGGATGTCATACAGGACAAGCGGCTGCATTATGGAGTACTGAGATGTGGGGTTTGAAGCGCTGCGGTCAACCTTTAAGCAGTTTTTCAAGGCTGAGCTTCAAGTTCACTCGTAAGCACCTCAGAGTCAGCATCTGAGCTTGATTAACGCCCCAATGGCATGCTAGTCTACGTTGGGCAGAGAGCATCATCAGCATCTGCGAAACTATCGGGAAGGTTCACATACGGGTGTTAAGCGCCCTCTAGTAATAATGCTTGATCAAGCCATTCCTCCTTTTACGATGGTCTGCACCTGTGCATTTGTATAATTTTCAGGTGTGATGCGCGAATCGGGACGGTGGTGGTTTAAGTTCGCTAGTAACAAGAAATCCGCTCGCCTACGGAGACTCAATTGAGTATGGCCAGGCGGCCTATCATTGTCACCAATCATTTGTCATTCAGTAGTAATGAAGAGTAAATTTACATCTGCTGTATCTTTCCCTCATTCATTGTGGACGAGTTATGAACGACGTTAACGTCCGAATGTCATGCGGATTCCGTACTCTTGAGACAGTTGACCATGCGCAAATGGCATCCAAGTTTGTGCGAAAATCGAATTAGGGAGTGAGATCTAGTCCTTGCGGGGCCGTTGAACGCTTATGCAGGTCGCAATGGAAATAGATCCCGGTAGTCATGGTGCAACTTGACCATGTGGGATTAAAGTGATGCGAAGGAGGCGGCAGTGACTACGCCTGCGTGAGCCTTATATCCCATATAGATCTCTTCGAGAACGCCTTAGCCAAAGTGGAGCATCAAAGGGGCTTGACAAGTGCCAGTGGAATGTGTGGCACATCAGTGGTGTCGACGCGAACCGCAGGATCAAACTTTTAGTGTAGACGCGAAGAATAGTAAGTTACATAATACAAGTTATCGTTGTCTACCAGGAAAAGTTCTGAATGATATAAGTCATTTACTTGCTTGCACGTGTCTTTGCAATGGTACTGCGGACATGCATGCATGCACCAGCAGGCTTGTTCTTTTGCCAATTGCCATACATTCATGATTACTGCCATTCCAGATGCGTTTCGTCTGATACTTGCGAAAGATACGCGTTGCTCCAGTCTGGTACGCGCACAAGTATATAGAGGTACAGTCTTATATCGCTACTAAATCCATTATCATACATTTCTTTGTGATCAACATGAGAGTAAGAGTTCATTCCTCCAAAAATGCAGAATGTCCACGGACACTGATATGAAGAAGCCATCGTTATACCGGAATCTAGTTAGCATCGGTCAGTTCGTTTGTCCTCTATCGTTGTTTTCTTGAGGATATCTCCAGATGTTACGTTGATCCGAGTAAGCGACCAGACTGGGAGTATAAAGTTGAATCCACTGTGGTACAACGTGTTGTTCACTCACCTCATCGGTCGAGTAACTAATGACAAACGCGCAGTTCGACTCTTCATGTCCCTGAGTGCAGTAGTCGTCCAACGGCGCAGCCGATTCCATCTTTTGTTCAGGCGTAACTTTGGTAGGAAGCAAGTATTGGAGGATGGCTTCTCGATCCCCTTACCCTTCCCCTCGGATTTCACTTTGGTAGCCCATCCTATAGAATGTGCAGACTAACATGCAGAAACATCATGAAATTCATGGACAGATCGAGAAGACAAACTGGGATAGCACTCACGTCAGATTGGACAGACGTCATTGATTTCTTATCAGAGGCGTCCAATGTCATCTCTGGCGTTTTATTTCCAGAGTATGATACTGGCTTCAACAAAGAATTTGGCATCTCTACCACCGTCGCGCTCTCTGTACTCAATGAGTCCTGCAGTGTAGTGTATGAGGCAACTTGCTAGTGAGGACAGAATACGGGTCTAGCGCTCACATCAATCCGCACGATGTTAAGAACATCTTGCTGCATGTTGTAGTTCATGAGCCGCCGAGAGCGTTTCAATGACGGGCGTGTCACCATCCGCGTCCATAAGTTTCCTTCTGACATCGGATCTGGGCCAAGAATTGTAGTGCAACATGAAGGATTTGGTCTGGATCCTGGTGGTAGTTGCTGAATCTAGACGTACGATCAGGCACGGCTGTTATGAGCTTCTCCAATGCTAAATTATGCTTCGCGAGTACATGCCTCGGGTATTCGGTAGACCCATTGGTCATGAGAGGGAGATCCACTGGAGCATCGGCTTGTAAGAGATGGCCCTCCTACACCGAATGTGGTAGAGTGGGGCTGCTGCCAATCGTGATTGAAGGAAGGTGATACTACGAGACTTGCCCATGGATACTCTCCAGATGCGAAGTACTTCTCCAGGTCATCTTCAGTCAGAAATCCCCCCTGCATGGAAAAGCTGAGCGCTCATGAGCAAGATAGCGCTTTCGAGAACTTTACTCGGAAAGACTCACGGACCCTGTAGGGTTGAACGAGGGTGGGGAATCGGGATAGCTGGCAGAATCACAAGCTGTTCAAAATCGAGCGAGTTATATTTTGCAATTGTTGTTCCCGCAGGACTGCACGAGGCCAGCTGCACAGGAATCCGATGGTGTCGTGCAGGTTATCTTGGCTACATTTCTGGGCTCGGTAAAGAATGACCGTCCGGCCTCTTCTGCCTGTACCGGTGCAGAGTCTCAGACGCCCTCGGTACCGTTATAATGCTATAACGAGTCCCTCCACATTTCTCGAACCCCAGCCAACCCCATGATGATAGGCAGTGAGATTTTAGCTCAGTGAGAAATAAGTTTAGAAATTAGAATGTTCGGCTGCGAGGCGGGACACCGAGACTTAGTCTCACGATTGTTGTGGTTGCGTTTGCAGCCTCGCACTTCGAAAGGCGGAGTTTAGCCGCATTAATGGATTCAACTACTAGTATATGTTAGCATGCCACTGTCTGCCACCTAATACATCCATACGCGTTCTATATTATTGCAGTAACCTTTGTTATTAGAAAGCTGGAGTTTGGCTGACAAGATTGCCTAACCTTAAAGGAGGAATTAAACGCCCTATACTACCTTTGAAGATCTTGAAGCTTAGAAGCGGGTATCCACATTCTAGAGTGTATGCACATCATATCTCGTTGATGCGCTTAGCTGGTGATCCAAGGCCGGTGAACTGCCCGCAGATGCTCACGGAGATACATTTCTACTAACAAATCGCCAAATAGAGTGAGCGAGATGAAAAATAAACCGGAGAATACACGTGCAAGGGTTCGCCGAAGCAATTAAACGTCAAACGAAATAAGAGGATTCTCACTCTCTGATGAATATCATCTTACTGCCTGTGTTACGGCGTTATGCCTAAGTGCAGGTCGGAATATTGGACAGTAGGCGTCGAGGTCGATCTCGAAGAGATTATGATGGAACCCAAGTCTCCGTAATATACCCGAGTGGTACTGACAGCATGGCATGCTACTGGAAGACGTCCATGATTCTAATGTGGGTGGATGCCTCATGTATAGCTCCAAGAGCATCTGCGCGAGGCGTGAATAATGGACTTCTGTGAGGAGCGACCGGGGTGGCAAAAAAATCTGCGATGCATTCGTGGTGCCGTGGGACTGTGGTATCGGATTGAGGGGAAACTCATGGTACAGCAGGAACGACATTTATAGCTTGCAATGCTTGAGCTGTATGTCAACGATCAATCAGGTAGTCAGACACGCTTATCTAGTCAAAGCGGTGTGGATAAGGCACAGTCACCAAGTAACAGAGATGATCAGGACTTACGATGAAGCCACGAGGTATCTGCTTCGACCGCACCGTGGATTTCATTGTTCCGACGGTAGTGGATCGAGGATAGCATGATGGCAGAGAACGAAAGCAGACACCACCTAAAAAGGTTATCGAGTCTTCAAATCACAATAGAGGGCAGGCATAAACCTAAGGTAAAGCTAGTAATAGACAAGATAATGAGAAAGAAAGGACTCTAGCCAATTGGATGATGCGGTCTTTGCTTTGAGAAGCGAGTGAGTGCAGAAGCGAAAGGACACGAGATAAACGGACCTGGTCATGAGGCCTCCCATGCGAATCCTCCCAGCTTTGTGCCCTGCACCTGATACCCTCTTGATGCCTTCCTCTCCTTCCTCTGCTCTGACTGAGAGCGAACAGCCTTTGCTGGTACATTCTCAACCTCGACTAATTCCTTCACTTTGAGAATTTTTCCGGCAGCTTCTGGGCTGTGGACATGATATACAGTTTGCATACGTCTATGCAGACCAAGTGCTACCAAGGTTTCCTTCTTGCGTTCGCCCAGTGCAATGGCGGAGCGGCGGAGAGTGATTTTGAAGTGGGTGTTTGGTTCTGATTTAGACGCTGCTTGTTTTTGTGCCACTGTCGCGAATGACCGTGACGAGGGCTTGAATATTTTGTTCGACGTTACGCGGAATAGCGACGCCATAGTTATTGCAAGGTCGATGCGGCAAAGGTCAACAGTGTTCGCTTACTAATCAATAGTTTTGAATTTTGGTCCGAATTTGGACGCGTTCGAACTCCTGATTCACGATTGAGATGAGCTCGCTATATCGTTCTGCAATCAGTGCCCGAATAGCAAAGTTACCACAGCTACCACAAAGCCATGAGGATGATGATGAACAATCCGAGATCACTGATGGAATCGGAGAACTCTCGACTGGCATGGGGCCACCCCCACTGTATGTCACTTTCCTTCCATTCAATCCTTTCTTGCTCACTATTGTATAGACCACGGCCAAGCACGTCTACCCGAAAGCCAAAGCCACCAAATCCTGAATTCAAGCCATTAAGTCCTGCTTCATACTTCTCTCAGGCATTGCAGATATCGCTCCCTACCCGAGCCCTCGATGTTCGGGTATATTACACTCCTCCGAAGTACGATGGCGGGGGTATTATTGTATTTCACCACGGTGCAGGGTATGCGGGTACAAGCTTCGCATGTCTCGCGAAAGAGATAAGTGAGGTCATGAGGGATAACGTCGGTGTCCTGGCCTTTGATGCCAGGAGACATGGTATGCATTCGTTTCCTCAAGGGAATGCCGAGTACTCATCATGCTTCAGGAAAGACAACATCATCTCAGTCTGATGAAGACCTATCGATCAATGTACTTGTTGAGGATTTCTGTGCTTTGCTACAAACCATTTACCCAGATGTGGCAGCAGCTCCAAATCTGATGGTGAACTTTATTCTCTATTTGTGCGTATTGAATCAATGACGCTCCGAGTAGCTTGTTGGACACAGCATGGGGGGATCTGTCTGCGTTCGCGCTTGCCCCATACTTCAACAACGCAAATATAATATCGCAGGAGTGGCTGTTTTAGATGTAGTAGAAGGTACCTATTGCTGCATCAGATGCTGTGATTTGCACGAGTTTGACCCATAACCAATAGGCACAGCAGTAGAAGCGCTGCCCCACATGCACGCGATTCTCAACTCTCGACCCGAGGGTTTCGATAGCGTCGAGGAAGCAATTGAGTGGCAGTTCGTGTTTCATGTCACTTTGATAAATGCTATATTTACGCTTGCCCACACAGCGTGAATACGGGCCTTATCCATAACCCCGCTTCTGCCCGTGTTTCGATCCCATCTATCATTATTCCCGCAGATTCTCCTCTTACGCCTAGCACCCGTGCAAATATTGGATTTAAACATAAGTGGCGCACACCACTCCGGTCGACGGCGCCATACTGGGACAGTAAGCCTATACTTTCTCCTTCGGCTTGCACCACCGCCCATACCGATTTTCTTTCAGGCTGGTTCCCGTCGCTTTCGTCATTATTCCTCGGGCTTCGCTCCGCACGGCTCTTAGTATTAGCAGGTGCAGAGCGCCTTGATACGACACTTATGGTCGGTCAAATGCAAGGCAAATTCTGGCTTGAAGTCATGGCTGGTTCGGGTGTGGGACATCTTGTGCACGAGGTTCGTCGGTTGCTTGCAAGAGACACCCACTCATCTATATTAACGTGAAATCAGGACGATCCAACGAAGCTGGCAGAGATTCTGGCAGATTTCTGGAGGCGCAATGAACGCATAGTGGTTCGAGGTAACGTTATTAAAGGGGTCGGGGAGGTTTAGAGGAATTAGATATGTTAATGTATGTATGATTGTGCGCTTTTCTCATAGTTCACTTCAAGATCGTTGCGCACGACAACCTGAATCACAATCTCGGCCCAGACATAAGTAATATGAACTTTGAAGTGTAATCGATTGGTCACTGGTCCTTGGGGATTGTAACATAGTAGTTGAAATTTAAAACCCGCTCAACTCCTTGATCCATGACTCCCACGCAGTCTGTTATGTTGGTTAGTACTGCCACTGAACCGTTTGTATCACATCACCAGTCTGCCGCTCCCGCCGGCCATTTTACATGCGCGACTCTATAAAGATGAAGTTGTGTACTATAGGTATGTGTGCGGAAAATTCGCTTGAAAGATCCCTCATAAACTTACAATACAGGCGGGAGATCATTCTCTGTAGGTTACATGTTACGTGCTGCATGGCATGTCGGTTATGATACATATCGTCTTCATGTCTCTCGCTGGGAACACGGTGACCATCATTGGGAGTCTCATATTCACGCCCATGAACACTGATTTTTGGCCTGTAGTATCAAGTGCTTCGCTACAAGCGGCATGTGTCTGTTGTTATCTCACCAACCATCAATACACTAATTTCGGGACTTCGTCCAGCTCTACACAGTTATCTCAGTCTTCCTTACTCAACGACTTGCGGTGTCCAGGGCGCTTGTGTGCCGTCTGAAATCCACGACTATGTCCGGCACATGTGCAGTCTTCGGCTCTACACTCAGCAGTGTCTAGAGGCAAATTGATATTCCTGCATCGCTGCAAGCAACTACTGCTGTGGTCACTGCTTTGTACGTATTTCTATGCTGCGTGTCATCTCTTCCGCCTCCTACGATTTCAAACCTTCAATTCTTCTATGACCACTTCTGTGCCAACACGACTGGGATGGGTAAATGTATCAACCGGCGTGGACAAACAAAGTGCTGCATCCTTACCGGTTCTCATTTAATTTCCTAGGCTTGTTTTCACAGGGTTATCCAATAACAGTCTACGGCATCTCACGGGCAAACTGGATAGTAGGAAATGCAACAGCGATAACGAATAGCGGATTGCCTTCAAATGTCACATACTCTCAGAATATCAGCATGGCAATGGATTCGGCGTCCTGATGAACCCCTGTACGTTTAAAAGTTTAATGCTTCCTCCATATTTAGGAATGTTTACAGGACGAGACCAGGTACAAGTGCTTTTCCAGCCTCCTACTTCAATTTGGATGAGGTTCGTTCTCAGGTTATTCTTGCGTACTCTCAAGTTAATTGGCGACTGTCCCATGTTTCCTCAAGAGCCCTTTGCGGCCTGGAATCATGCTAATGGTCTCTAAATTATTATTAGGCATGGAGCCTCAGGCTTCAGTGCAACATGAGGTTGCTGTACCGATGATGTGGTATTCCTTTCGTGCGTTGGCTTATTCGAAATGCGATAACAAATCTTCTGCTGCTTTGACCCAAATTTTGGTATCCATTATATGCAATACTCACTGTTACCGAGGTGTTGATCGATTGGCAAACCAACAGTTTGCAAGATCACATGCCAATGCCATTTACGCAATAGGAGGAAATGTAGCATTCGAGTTCTCAGCGCATGTGCGTTGAATGATATTCATTTTGAGGAGTCATCAAAGATATGCTGTCTCTACAAGGTTGGTGCAGTGTTATCTGTTTCAGGCACTAGCAGCTATCATTTCAGTGACGTGACTCTGGACATATCTATCGACCTCAACTGTGGATGGGTTCAGACCTTCCTTCAGCGCAATGCTATAATGCCTCACCTACGGTTTAGTTCTCCTAGGTATGTCATGCCATCGGCGGTTTTGAATCTTATCACTCGACTTCTATAATGGATCCAAAGCGCCGGCACTCCTTCCATTTCTAATTTCACCATGAGCCCTAACACACTAGAAGCTGCTACGCGCACAAATGAAAACAATACAGTAATCTTCTGACCTCATTCCAAATCTTGGCTCCCGTCGCTTTTATCTTTATTCTTTAGTCTCCGCGCCGTATCGGGAGCCTTGATATAACACTTATTGTCGGTCAGATGCAAGGGGAAAACCCTCATAGCTGGTTCGGGTGTGCATGTGATCCTCGTGCACAAGGTTCATCGGGTGTTCCAGTTAGACGCCTGGCTGATCTGAGTGACGTGAACTTAGGGTGATCGATCCAAAGAAGCTGGCAGAGCTTCTAGCAGAATTTGAAAATGTCATGAACGCGTTGTGGGAGTTATTTCATGTGGCTCAAGGGAATGAAGAGGGTCGGGGAATGTTCGGTTGTCTTTATACGCTCTTTCCTTACAATTTTCGCTCCCAGATTATAACTTCTTGAAGAACCAAGTGGTTGAAGCTTTGAAGACCCGATTCAGATTTTTGAAGACCAATAGTACTTTCTCTCTCCACGGCATTATTAGATCAAAACTTGCTCCACTGGAAAGAAGGCATTCCATTGGGATTCTATCGGCACTTGATCGCCCGTCTGAATACAATACTGATAATGACACTACTTCTAATCATCACGCGCACAAACCGTGACTTCGATCTCGGGGCTTCATATTCTTTATAACTTTTGTACAGCGGACATACTGGGGCCGACCTTATTCTAAGCACGCATGAAATACTAGATGAAAGCTGTCATAATCAAAGTCCAGTGAATTATACTACACTATCGCTCTCATGCATGCACTGCATTATACACAGAGAATTCAAGTCAGGTAAATACGATGAAACGAAGAAGGAATGTAGTTTAATTTGTCGTGGCAAAGGTGTACTCGGTGGTGGCGAACCCGACTTGAGAGTTTGTCGTGTCGTACACCGAGTAAAACCGCTCGCTGTAGAGGAACAATTCAGCCATTTATTATTCCGATAAAATTGTAACTCAGCGTACAGGAAACAGTAGCCGTTCGTAAAATCTAGGCCAGAACCAGAGGCACTTCCGCTATTAGCAACGATCAGGTATATGCCATCGGTGGTACCGCCAATGGCGCTGTTCAACGATCGAGGCCAAATTTGCCCATTAGCGGTGAGCTCATAAGTAACCCCACCAGTAGTGAAATACAAGGATGAGAGTTGATTGTACTGGTCAGATGAGATCATTAACAAGCCAGTGGTCGGATCGAGGGTTCCTCCTGTAGCAGACTGATATTTGTCAAAAGCATCTGAAAAATAGATTAGAAGGGTTTTGGTGTCGTACAGGACACCTACCTGAGGCAATGAGAATGAGGGTGGTTCCAGTATCGACAATACCAGCTGTCTCGGCTAAAATGGACATAGACCCATAGCTGATGGATTGATCGATGCCCCAATATGCACTCGCTGGAGATGTTGATGTGATCGGCACATAGTTGATGTCTCCAGTAAATTTGGAAGCGTCGTAACCGCCGAATGTGAGCTCGCCGCTGCTATCGGTAGAGGAAGCAGGTGCGAAGAACACTCCGAGTATTTCCGAACTAATTGTGCCCTGCGCATGGAGGTTGTCCGTCACAGTTGGAACCTCGTTGGCATTACTGACAGTGCCCTCCGTTAAATCAACTGGTCCAAGGCCAAGAAGTCCATCCAGACCATCCAACCCTGTAGCATCAGACGCAACACCAATGGATTGGTTCTCGATGACCAAATCAGCATTAAGCGTTACGGTGTCTGTGTATTCCTCTCCAGAAGCGTAACTCTGATCACCGTATGTAATATACTGAAAACGGTTTGACAAATATGACGTGCCACATAGAAACAAATACTCACGAATGAACCGCCTGTGTCTTTACTCGTGGTGGTCTTCACGTAAGCTTTGTTGGCCCCGATCCA
>QLOO01009193.1:0-19695 GCA_003313855.1 Suillus sp. MG131
AGAATATACTCGTCACTGGAACACCGGAGAGTAAGAGAACATCACAAACCTGGTTGAGGCTAACGGGCTGAGTCTTTGAACTCATCGCTGGTGTCCCACCCTGGCGGTACTCGCGTTTGAGACGGAAACCAGTAACCTGTGCAAGCCGTTATATCTAGTAGGGCCAACGAAAATCGGAATACTGACATCCTTGATCTGGGACATCGTGTTTTTGTCCAACTGTTCTGCATTGAGCCAGGTTTGCACATTCTCGTCGCCCTGTGCATTCGCAGCATATATGTCCTCGACAGTGAAGGTGTTGACCTTGGCCGAAGATGACAAACGGTCATATAAACTCTTGCTGATATCACCAGTTGTTTTCTGCTCCTTGGCCTGTGCGCATACTTCATTTTTATGTTCGACGACTAGTGCGTTGATGTCAGCAGTTTCTAGAATACTGCCGGTGAAAAGACCGATCAATGAATTGACGTCGGAGAGGGGGAAGAACCTCCCCCTGTCGAGCATATAGTCAGTTGAGGCCTCAAATGTGCAAATCAAATCTCACCCAGTCTTCTGAACCATGCCTTTGTAGAAGTCAAGGGGCGTCTGAGTTGATCATCAATATCACATCTAGAACACAATCAAAATACACTTACCGAGTAGTCCATGCTCATCGTCGGTTCACACGCCAGTACATGCTACTATCGACGTGAATCTCTATGACTGGAAATCGTGCAACGACATACCAATGTAATGCCGAGCTTAGCCATCCTATTAACGAGACGCACAGGATCGTTCTCTGCTCTGTAGTCAAACATTGAGATCATCAAGGTGATAGTAAGTAACGTACGAAGCGGACATCCACCGGGGAACCCATCTTCGTCTTCCCCGATGCCATGGGGTGGCGAATCTGTAATCAGTATAGCAACCTTGGTAGCTTCGTCCTTCCATCCCGCATTCAGGACGCCAGCGAACGCATCACACTGAGCTTCAGGTCCGTCACCACCACCATCCGCTTGCAAATTCGCCACATTCGCCTTGACAGCCAGAACGTCAGAGTCGAAAGGGTATTGGCGGGTGATGTACGTGGAATCCTGCGGGGGGTGGTCGCGGAATGCAATAATTCCGAATCTTAAATCGCCGTCTGTCCATTTTCCAGTCGCAACGAGGTTTTCGCACAGCGTCTGGATGGTGTCTCGCACTTTGTCGATATAGACTTGCATACTACCCGTCGCATCGAGGAGGAACACAATGTCTCTGCGAATGACTTTTCAGGATCAGTGATTCCTGAAGGTAGGACTATATCTTACAGCTTGGACGTCGTGATAGTGGTCACGCTAGCCCAGCTTTTCAAGGTCGAGACAGAAGGAACGAAAAAGTATTCTCCTCCCCTCGAAGTAACGAAGAAGGGGTTTGGTTCACCAGGTGGTGGAGCCGCGCCCTTAATGGTAATCTTGGCGAATCCGGATACCTCGAACGTTGCACCATCCGCACCAGTGAGCTGAAGGTCGACCCTATCCCCAGATTTGACTGAGGGAGATTTCCCTTCAATCTGAGCAGGAGTAGGCACAAGAGGGCTACCAAGGACAGGGTCCTGACCTAATCGATATCGAAATCCGTCAGAGTGACATACAAATCAAGAACATAGTTAAATAAGTTACCCTTCTTCTGTGGCACCAGGGATGTAATGGGCCAGTAATCATTACCCGCGTATCCAATTGTCTGACGAACGAATCCTGAGTCTAAACTGGACATATAGCAATTAAACAGAAGCCCGCGAGGCAATTCGGCCGAAGGGTTTCCTCCCAATACATCGCGTCGTTCTTGGTCAGTCACCTGAGAGTAGGAGACAGCACGAATCAGGAGGAATAAAAAATGCATAAAGCATATGATTCTTCTCACCTCGCCGCCATATGGAAGCCCTCCACGTACGATCGAACCCGATTCAAGGAATTTAGCGTCAATGTAAGGATACAGATTACGCGGCGCAGTCTTGCGTGTGTGGGCAGTGAATGGGCAGTAGTAATCACTAGGTTCGTATTGTGATACATTCGAATTATCGCGAACGACGTAGTCGAAGTCATTGTTGCGGTCTGGATCAAGTGCCATAGCTTTATCGTCGCGGAAGGGGCATCTAGCCAGGGGTGCGCCCTGTCGCAAACAGGTGTTCAATGAGCTCGATGCGTCAGTGTAAATTGCGTCGCTGAATCGCACCGATTTCCACCTCCCAATAAGCCGTGCCGCGAAAAGATCTTCAGCTTCATCTTTATTAAGCGGAGGAACTATATTGCCTCCAGGAATGAACTCGCGCCAACGAGGTCCATTCTGCCGCACATATTCCTCGAAAGCGATGACGGATTGCTCGAGCTTCCTGAATACCAAAATTGTCCCATCCTTGGTCCAAGCCGGACGTTTCACCTTGGCAGTCGGATCGTCCCGTACAGGATCGCCTGGATAGCCCATTATGATCACTCCAGGATCAACTTGGATCTGGCCAGCACGCGGAACAACGAGACCCCTGATTGAATGTTGAAGTGCTACTGTACAAACACGATGTCCATGGAATGCTCACCGTAGACAAGGTTGGGAGACCCCATCTAGAAAGCCGAAATGTTCATGCCCTTTGTAAGGTGGTGGTCGAGTCCTCCCTTCCATCGGCGTGCCGCCGACGACCGTCATGGATGAGCCAAATAAGTTTATGACATCGTTTGAAGCTTTGGTGCAAGTCTCGGGGCCTGCACAGAACGTGCGTCAAGATCAGTTCCTTCAAAATAACAGATACTCACTGCTTCCGGCGACAGTAATGACGCCATGCAAAGCTCCAGTATCGTCATGCACTGATCCGTTCACGGGGTCAGGATTTGGTTTGACAAATGTAGGGTCCCATGTTCGTTGGTCGCCAAGGAACTGCTTGTCGTCGCTCATGCAGCGCTTATCGAAGCGAACATCTCCAGTGTCCTCATTCACGCCAAGACAATACATACCAGTACGGCTGAACGCAATCTGGTATTGCGCAATGTCGACTATGGGGACATTGCTTGGATCACTGGCGTTTGCCTTTGCAACAGCGATCGAGGTAAGGTTATCTTTGACGTCTTCCGCAGTCGTTGGCTTGAAGGATTGGAGAGCGGTTCTGAACGATGTTACGTTGTTGATCCTGAAGAATATGAAGTTCTCGGCTTTCTGTTTGAATAATGATCAGCGGACATATTTGAGAGACCGAGCTAAATGGACTGGGCGTTTACTTTAGGAAAGAGATAAATGACGTCGCCTTGGACATTATTCAGATCAGGAAGGTCAGTGGTCGGTACAGCTTGGCGTGTAGCGTAAAATTTGCCAGTGGCTACGCCCTGGCGCGCAGCAGAGATAGGGGGCGAAATCAAAGGTAAGACTGCGCGACGTCCTAAATGTTTGTAATGGTCAAGGGAATACTGATGATCCATTCTGTCCAACGATTTAGATGTGAATATGGTGAGGACGGACTTTCCTGAGGAAGATTAAATAAGTGGGAGAACATCATGTCTTATCGATGTACATGCACCGGGTCACGGTTTCTTGGAAGACCGAGAAACTCATCGATGATACGGTATTGCATTATGCGAAAGCCGTTCTGGGTGAATGGATACATTATTTAGGTTCAGTGGTGGACAATCTAAACTTTTTCGGGGCATCCATGATGGCTGTCATAAGGATGACTTGAATGGAAGGCACGTATACCTGCATCAGCGCTGATGCCAGGCACAATACATACAAGAATCGAATTAGAGAGAGTACAATAAAACTACACAGGAAAACCAATCAGACACATCGGATTACAGTTGTCTGCAACTCACAGTAATATAGCAGCCATCGTCGATCACCTTTCTGCACGCAGGTTGCATCACATTGAAACCCACCGAAAACTACTAGTATGACCATGACTGTAAATTTGTGATAAGAGATCCATCTGGACAGATCCGCATGCATGATTGTCATGATGGGGACAAGACTAGGGTACCAAGTTGGCACATGCGTCAGGATGGATGTTGGCACGAGGAAACTCAGTAAGTTGCAGTTCTGAGAGCACAAGCAATTACGTAAAGTCCTTTGTCGGCGCAATCCTTAATTGAACTGTCAGCCGTCTTGGAAAGCGCTGGGTAGGTACGCTGTAGGTAAACGTGTCACCATACAGCTCGGAATTTCCGTGGTTCCGATAACAATTGAGATTGTTGTTTACGTTTCATTCACGCAGCTGACCTTCAATGAAAAGGCCCAATCAAGGACCGCCAGTCGCCTGACCACTGCACAGTTCTCAGCGTCAAGATTGAATCTCCCAACATAATATGTATGCGAAATCACATCAAGGAGCAAAGACCTCGTAAAATAGTGAGTAGAGCCAGACATGCCAACCCAGTGCTACTCTTGAAGCTTGAGCTCGAGCTCGAGCTTGAATTGCGACAGGTGGTATTCATACTAACACACATCGAGAACGCTTTCATCAGGATGATTTGAGCCGAAATAGCCATGTGTGTATTACATAGGCCTCTCCGCGAATGGAACACCCTCCTGCCTCTCCTTTATAATCGAGGGTGCACCATGTTTCAAAGTCGGAAAGTACATCCACTTCTTCAATGGCGAACACTGCAAACTCGTCTCCTCCTCCTTCACTGGGGTATGATACCTATGCTCATCATGGTCGTAACTTGATTCAGGCCTTCGATAATAAGCTGAAGCCCAAGGACCATGACACCGTCCCACCACCACCTACCATACCAATACAGTTGAAGGCTTCAATGACTCATCGGGGGGTTACTGGTGTCAGCTCTGTGAATCTGGTTGGAATCCCAGACGCAGGTCAGTCCTCTTCTTCTTGAATCGTCATTCTACCAACAGCCGTTCCAGTGAATTATCAGACAGCAGCCGATATCAGCTCTACCAATCCAGTTGGAATCCTGGGCGCAGGTCAGTGCTCATCCATTTCAATCGCCAAAAGCTCTGCCGATTCAAACAAACATCTCAACAGGAGCAGGTGGGTTGTACACAGCCTTGATCCTCCAGGACCTTGGTATTCCATACCATATCATCGAGGCTCAAGGCAAAGTCGGAGGAAGACTCTTCACGTACAAATTCCAAGACGGAACTGGATCGCCCTACAATTATTTCGACATCGGCGCTATGCGATTCCCCAAAATCAGTTCTATGCAGCGAGTCTTTAACCTCTTCGACTATCCGCCTCTCAACAGGGATGGTATCTCGCTCAAGACGAAGGTCAAGCCGTTCTATTTCGTGGGCGGCGGGAACAACAATACTTTATACTCTTACAATGGTGTCACCGTGCGACAGAATGCGATGCCCCCACGCGATCCTTTCAAGGCTGACCAGGTGATCCAAGACGCTGGTGATTCGAACCCATACATCACTGTAGGCGTGAAGGCGATCATGGACGATGTCATCGGTCCCTTTGCAACGCGCCTACTCGACGATTTGAAGACTGGGGGGTCGGAAGGTTGGGAGTATATGAAGAGCTTCGACCAGTATTCGACTCGCGCTTACATGCAGCTCAAGTATGTACCGAGTCCAAGCCTTGGTCTACCCAACAAGCCTCTCTCGACTGATGTTGTCAACTGGTGTGAGACTTTTGACAAGTCCACCGGTTGGTACGATCGCGCTCTCTCAGAGACCGTTTTAGAGGCCGTTGCTTTTGGTTGGCATCCTGGACCTAATGCGCCTCCCACGCAATGGTTTTGCATTGAGTACGTACGCAATTTGATGCAAAGCAGGCCGAGATGACTGATGCTGTTTGCAGTGGCGGCGCCAACGAGATTGCGTCTTGCATGGAACAGTATATTCGCAAAAATAACAAGAACGCTATCACGTTCAACGCCAGAGTAACCGCCATTGGAGTTAATAAGGATAACACTGGGATGGACGTTGTTACAGACAACAAAGATCATCACCAATTCTCGCATGTCATCTCTACTATTCCCTTACCCGTTCTCCGCACCATCGACCTCAGTCAAGCTGGTCTCTCCCCCATGCAGTCAAATGCTCTGCGCACATTGAATTATGGTCCCTCTGTCAAGATCGGAATGCAGTTCAGAACTGCATGGTGGACGACCGGGACAGATTTAAGCGGAAATCCTCTGAATATAGTTGGAGGACAGACGTACACTGACAGGCCTTTGCGCACTGTCGTTTACCCTTCCTTTGGAAGCGTCCAAGCTGGGACGACGACCACACTTATTGCCAGCTATTGCTGGACGGAGGATGCCACTAGGTTGGGTGCATTGATAGGCAAAGACGACGCAACGCTGGTACAGCTTGTGTTGAAGGAGCTAGCGGATCTGCACAATGTCGACATAAACGACCTACGTAACCAGCTGATCGAGTACAAGGGATGGAGTTGGTCGCACGATCCTTATACAATGGGTCAGTATCATGCAGCCGAGTCTTTCGATATGATCTATCGTCTCACTGATATTCTTTTCCAAGGTGCCTTTGCTTTCTTCGGGCCCGGAAAGTTCGGAAATCTTTACACGAGCCTCAACAACCCTGCTGCGGGTGGTTATCTCCATTTCGCTGGTGAAGCCATCAGCGTGCGGCATGCTTGGGTGGAGGGTGCATTGGATAGCGCCTGGAGAGCCGTCCACGAGATGCTCGTGTTCCCCGCTTTCCAATCTTACCGAGAAAAGTTTTTCGCGAATTGGGGAGTCAATCCTGAGTGGGTCAAACAGGGTGCATTGAAAGCGCCTACGAAGCGTCGTGGTGGGGAACCAGACATGCCGCCGCCCCAACCGCGCTGGCAGGATGACCTTGCCTGGGAGCACATTATCTACACACACCCAGAGCTGTTCAATCAATAGGTTTTTCGTTACTTGTTACAAGCTGCTGACCTCCGCCTGCGCACGCTGTAACTTGTATCACACCTTGTAAACCGTTACGATAAATGTTTGTTGATTTTTTCCTCGTGTTTGTCGTGTGCTATGCAAACCACCTATCCGAGTTAACAGAACGCCACTATCTAGTGTTATGTCAAGCAATTTCCTGTTGGTACAATCGAGCGACGAACATTCCAAAATACTTCGACATGTTGAAAGGTACTCCGCTTCCAACATAGGTCAGCTGCATGCCAGTGTATGTAAATATCCTGACCTTCTATAAGCTTTCGGGTGGCTTTGGACCGAAGTATTTCAGGAGGACAACATGCATGGTGCTCATCAAGATCTAGGCACGTCTTGATGCGGGGAATAGGTGATCTATTTTTATGGGCGCTGTTCTGTTGGACATTCACGTCTTGGCAAATTCAATTAACATCAATGTCCATCTGGATGAAACTCAATGTTCGGGAGTCGGAATGATGGAAATACCGAACTGCATGTACGATGATACACTTACCGAATACCGTGACAACACGATCCAAAACACTGTCGATGGCATTTAAAGGTTCTCGAGGGGAGTTCGCATTCCTTGCTCGAATCCGTCTATTGCACTTCATACCATGACTTACCAGTCCAAACCTACTTCCAATGGGGTGTATCGCATCAAGGTTCTCAACCAGGATCTTTTCATCGAGAGCGCTCCTGGTTATAACCCAGGTTTGAAGCTTGCTTCGCCTTCTCCGACCAGCAACAAGCAAAAAGTACGTCAATTAATCACTTTTTGTAACTACTATATGCTCAATTCGTGCAGTGGACCCTCACCCAAGTGTCAGGACAAAGCAACGTCTGGACCATGGTCAGCGTCGAGGATGGGTATGGTATGACATACAAGAAGACTGCAGATACCTACTGGGGTTACGGGTATCCTTATCCTCAGAATGTTCCCTCCTTGAACTGGGCAATATTGGAACGAACCAGCGATGGTCAAACATTCTCAAAGTCCGTTTCCCTTTTATGTCACTGAAAGTTGTACTTTACGTGTTCACAGGATAACGCTGAGCGGCGAGTCAAACTGCTTCGACTCCTGCGACCCAGGATCAGACGCTGTTTGTGTCCGAGTCTACTTCTCTGACGTTTTCTCATACCCTTTCCCTTCACAGGTCCACTTTTACTATGATCATTCTCGTGTCGTATGTCCTTTCTACCCCTTTTGCACTACTCTTTCGTGATCGTCATCTAAAGAACGATGGTCCAAAACAATGCTTCGTTTTTGAGTTGGTTCCAGACGTCAAGCCCTCCAAGCCACTGTAAGGAGCGCTTTGTTGCGTGAAAATTCCATGGCGCTGATCTTCAATCCGACTCAGGGATATCATGTTCCTCCAAGATGCTACTGGGAGTCAGCAGCCATATATCGACACCGCGCGCAACGGGATCACCCAGATTTGCAACACTCTTTTATCTGGAGGGAAATTTGCTCCGGCAGATCTCAGATTTGGTCTTACTGCCTTCCGCGACCATCCTCCTCAAGATCAGAGCTTCGTCATCCAGGAATTTCCTTTCACGACCGATTTTGGAAGTGTTGCTGCGAATCTTGCCAGCTTAAAAGCGACAGGTGGTGGAGATGGCCCTGAATCTCAAAGCGACGCTTTGTCTGCTGCTTACAAGGCTGACTGGAAGGACGAAGCGACAAAGGTTGTCGTGCTGATTACCGATTCACCCCCGCATGGAATCGGAGAGGATGGTGATGGCTTCCCTAAAGGGTGTCCACTTCGTAAGTCATATGTTTGTTCTTTAGCTGTAATAGATCAGCGACTAATGCCAGATTAGAAATCGACCCGCTTCGTGTCGCGACGAGAATGGGAAAAGCTGGCATCACTCTGGTATGTCAAACATTCCGCATTTCGTGCTAGAATTCAATGTCAATATAGTATGTGATTGCGTGCGAGCCCACTCTGAGCCAGTATTACAAGGTGAGATCATTCTCTTCATGCTGCCACGTCAGATGCGTTATTGATTACGCAGAGAGCATCTGATTTTTACCAAGGATTGGTCAAAAAAACCGGGTAAAACAATCACAGCTTCAATCGCATATTCTAACCTTTTGCAACAGAGGGAAAGTGGTCAACCTCGGCGATCTCAACGTACTACCCATAATCATCGCTGGTTCCGCCTTAGAAACCGTCGACAGTGAGGCATACGTCGCAAAATATCAGGCTGAAGTTCGCAGCATGGCGAACAATCAGAAGATGAGCGCCAGCGAAATTTCTCAGAAGCTACACAAGAACTTCGTAGCTGCGGGCGTCCAACACAGCACCCTCGTTGTCGATAATATGTACGAACAGCGTACGCAAGGAGATCGGAACGCCGACATATGGTTCAATGCTGAGAATCTCGACGAAGCGAGGAACAAAATTCAGGAGGTAAAATGTCGATCGCCGAATCTCGTGTTTTTGATTCTCAGACTCCACCGAGGTTGAAGGTAATCGCATTATCGAGAAGTACCAGGCCCCTGGGGTGGCACAATCAGCTGCTGTACAGACGCAGCCGATCAGTTACGCTCAGGTGATTTTCGGTTTACTCGGATTAAATTTTGTAGTGACTCCTTTTACAAGGTCGAGACTGTCGTTCAGAAGTGTCTCATGAGAACATCGTGAATGTTGTTCTTGCGGATACCAAGATGTACTAGTATGACCCGGCTGCAGTTATGTTACACGATGGCGAATATGGGGATTAAGGTCTGCGGATAGGCCGTGTTATTTACTTGTATACTTTGTGCGGACGCCAAATCGACTGCAAAAAATTTCATTGGCGTCAATTAGACCCATCCTCGAGAGTCTCGATGTTCACTCGCACATAAGTTATGTACGTACATATCGACAGGGCAGCACCCAGAAAACAGATCCTCCTGATCCTAAACCAATCGAAAACTTCCACTATCGACGGTCCCAGAGTTCACACAATGCGACTGCAGAAGAAGACTGGCCAGAAGAACGTACTCAAATATGTGCAGATCTACCCAAACCTGCAAATAGTCTCCCCTACAACTAATCAGACCAAAAGAGAAAGACAGTCGTTCTTCCACATTAGGGCCCAGACCAGTTCATAGCCGGTCGACCGCGACGATCGATCACTATTAAACCGAGAAAACGGTTCGCGATCCGGTCTATATTGGTGAAATGTAGCGCAAAGCTCGAGTTCGGCCATTGAAATACCGAAAGCTGTGGGCTATGACCACGATCGTCGTCTAACATGCTCACCTCCTACAAACAGCAGGCAATGACTTTATCAATATGGCTCGAGCTCGAAGGAGGATCGACACACTCACCTCCTGCGAACAGCAGGCAATGACTTTGATCAGCATGACTCAAATTTGAAGAAGGATCAACACACTCACCTCCTGCAAACTGTGGGCAATTACTTTGATTACCATGGCTTGAGATGATCAACAAACGTACCACCTGCAAGTAAATGCCCAACATAAATCCCAGCAACCTTCGAACTTTGCAATAATAATCTTACAAAAATATGTGGAAACCGAAAACCCAATTTCCTTATTGTATCCCCACGACCCACAGGTGTCTCAGCAGAGTCAAAGTTTTGGGAGTGTCCTGGACAATATCAATTGCCAATGGTAAATGAGAACATGGGTAGTTACCTCTCAATGGCATATTTCATGCAGAGCTCCAAGTTGGTCTGCTGGGTAGAGACGAATAATTGCTGCAGCACTTCGTTACCTAGAGTTCCAGCCGTGCGTTCGATGAGTGACCTGCAATCGGCATCATCCTTGTCCATGTCTAACATATTAACAATTATCATGTATCAGATTCGTAAGTCGACGATCAACAACTTACTAGGGAGGCCTACATGACATTTTGGAGGGCGTCAGACATCACTGAGAAACTTCAACTACGGACCGTTAGCAAATGACTCCTCGGCATGTTTTGTGGCGAGTTCTTTAGCCTCTTTCCATGGTGTTCCTTTCGCTCTTAGCTGTGCGAGTTCGTTATCGTAGAAGACATCGAACTTTGCGAAGAATACGATCTCTGGAACTGAGTTGCGATTCTGCGCATCAGTCGAACATCAACGATGGTCGGATGCGAAAGCTTACTGCTTCCTGTGTCGCACTGAGATAAAAATTTGACTTCGCCTTCGGTGAATGCCCTGTGTGCCTCGTCCATTGGGATGCAGTACCTATGTTGAAACTGTGAGATAGCGCATGTAGCGATTGATCAGTTGCAATCACCAAATAGCATAGAGTTGATCTTTCAATTTGGCTTCCTCAGAACGGCGCGCGATAAATGCCTTCACCTGGTCGAATTCGGACTCGCCGCCTGCCTCAAAACCACGTGAATTATGGAAGATGAATCCTGGATTGCTTTGAAAGACCATTTCGTTCTCGATATCATGCAACCCGCGCTGAGAGTATGTCAGTTCATGCCATTAACTACGAGCACACAGGCTGACCTCTCTGGATGCCTTTAGAAATGCAGGATCAATCTGATGTCGATGGGTCAGTCACCAGCCTCTTACTAGCGTCATGAGGTGCACCCTTTCCCCAGCGCCGTTACGGATTTTTGGGTTATCATGTGTGTTGCAAACTCTCTGGAGGATAGCAGTTTTTCCTGCGTTCGCTCTTCCTATAGTGAGGATTTGAAAGCGATCGATTTTCTGTCTTATATGTGAAGGATCCATGGGAGGCAAGTGTGATGGAGAAGGGTTCGTGTAGCCTTAAAATTTTAGCAGTGTATTACAGTATAAACTGCACCTGAAGTCTACCTAATTATAGTTCAGTGAACAATGATATCCTGTGTATCATGAGGCGTACATGAGTCCTTGGCATCGAAAGGCGGCGTAAGCTCTTCCCCAAGATAAGTTGTGTTTGTCCGATTTGTTGATGCGTGAGCTCTCGTGCTCTCCGGTGAGTCCGTGCCGTGGCATGAGCTTGTCTCCAATAGCCAGACCTTGTGATCAGAATTCGGAAGACAGCCGGTACCGAAATTCATATATCCTGTCACTTGTACACACTATTGATACATCGATGGATAACGTTTTACATCACCCTGCACAAATAAAGCTTTCATTCACCTCGAGGGCAGAGAGGAGTCAGTCGACAAGTCATTCTGCATACCAATAGTACTCCTGGAGAACCCCTTGACTTTGAGATGAGAAGGTAACCACTAACCATCAGGAATACCGTGGCAAGATGCCTCACCGTCCTTCAAATTAGACGGGCTGCCGCAGAACACAGGATTAAAGTACAGCACCAGGCTGGCGGAAGATCCCATGGCGCACGTGTCATGCTCGAGCGCTCATCTGCACAGCAAGTCCTGTGAAGCTGTAGAGACGAGATATTAAATGGAACACGCACCTTCATAGACAACTTAAACAACCACTTGAACAACCTCTTGATTTCCAAACAAAACATTCTCTATATCAGCTATCAATCTGCACCTCTTGATCATCAGTGGTGCTTGTCGTAGTCATCTGAGCCGCGTGAGTGACCCTCTTTCCCAGGAAAGGTCGAGGTAATGAAAGTTACATGCTGACCGGTATCTTGTGTCATCGTACAGATCCAACAGTGAACATACACCCGTCCCAAAGTCGTCAGAATCGATTTCCTTTGAATAAGTTAGAGCGTGAGTAATGTCTCATGCTTGTCCGTCGACAAGACTTGATATTACGTAGTAGAAACGGCAGTCAACCTCACCAGCAACCTATTCTCCGAACCTGCTCTAATTCAAAGAAGACCTAGCTGAGCTACTCCCGCACACATAGTCTGCGATTTCCTTGATTGAGACACCCGAACGTCAACCATGTATTCTGCAGTAGTGACGCCCAGCATGACGATGCGAGGCCATACCGACCGAGTAAGAGGTGTTGTGCACCTGTCCGACGGACAGCGCATTGTCACATGTTCGACAGATGGCTCACTTCGGCTATGGGACCTAAAGAGCGGTGCACAGATAGGCAAAGATTGGCGAGATGAGGGAAGTAGTGCGGGAATACTGAGCATGGCACTGTCTCCAACCGGCATGACCATCGCAAGCACAAGCAGGGACGGTACAGTAACTTTGTGGGACATTGAGAAGAGGACGGCCACTGCCAAATGGAAGGGGCACACTAAAGCTGCGAGATCAGTGTGCTGGAGTCCAGATGGTGAGCGAGTTGTGAGTGGAGGGTGGGATGGGACAGCCAAGGTATGGGATGTCAAGAGCGGCTGCGGCAAACCCGTCCTGGGTCTGAATCCAATAGAAACAGGGCAAGAGTCCGTGCTCGCGGTGAGCTACGCGCCCAAAGGAACAAAGATCGCGACGGGAGGAGTCGCGTATAGTGGAATCAAAATATGGGATGCAAAGATTGGCAAGCTGCTCCACACAATTGATACTTTGTATCACGCAGTTTGGAGCTTGGCCTGGACGCTGGATGAAAAGAAGCTCATCTCCGGGATATCAAATGGCTCGATTGATATATTCAACACTGCCACAATGCAGCTCATTAATCGGGACGCGCCGCGGCATCACAATCAGCTTGTTCGCACCATCAGTATATCTCGCAATGGCCGACTCCTAGTGAGTACATCATCGGATGGAACAGCACGCCTCTGGAATCTCGCCACAAGCTCCCAAGTTGGTCCACCCCTCCGACACAAAAATGATGTCAAGTGTGCGGCCATTTCCGCCGATGGAAAGCTGCTATCCACGGGTTGTGATGATGAAAACGCATACATGTGGGACATTCAAGCCATCCTCGAAAAAGCAGGCCTAGAAGACCTCCTGACCATACCTGTGAGCAACATGTCACCCACCGTCTCAATGACAATCCTGATATCACCCAGGCACCAGAAGCTGAACCCAAACAGACATCATCTAGCTCTTCAAGCATAGAGCACATTTCCCCATTCAACATCAGGAAAAAACACATATCGGTGTAGTCTCAGTGACGGCTACATAGTGCTATGTAGTCACTGTAGTGGTGTGTAGCTGAAAGAAGAACGGTTGGATCCACAGTGATCTCACGGCCTCACTAGTAGTATTTGACTCTCCGACTCAACCGCAGACTCGCACCGTGAACTTACATGAGTTCTTGATAATATGCACGAATGCGTGGTACACTTTCATAACCTTCAAAAAGGTCAGTTGGACGCTTGGGTGTTGGCTCTGCGGCAGGCTCCGAGCTGGCACCTTCCTTGTTTCCTTGTGAGGCATGGCTCGCTAGATAATCCACAGCAGAGTAGACTCTTCCCTGGATCAAATCAGCATGGCTAATTCTTTTCACGCCCCAACGGATTCCTGTCCTACGCACATCTGTGGTACTTAATTCTTGTCATCAAGCAGTATCATTAACATAGTATCAAATAGGTATCGCCATTGATTTCAGCGAGTCAAAAACGAATGAAGAGTCTGTCGAAGTACGGATCGGCAAGTCGCATTCGCCAATTGAACGCGAAGCGGGAAAGAGTTTCCGACAGACGTTTTCTCCACCCATGTAAGAACTTGCCCCCAACACATGTTCTCGCCTGAATTGCTACTGCTTTTGACACAGGGAGCTTACTCATGGGGATACATTTTCCTTACATATGCGGTACTGGAAATGGCTTGGGATGAAGACCGAGCATAAAGACATTATCTTTACACCAGAAGAAATGTTCCGCGTGTATAGTGCAAGCGAAAGATGAGGTGAAACAATAACCATTGTATTCTCGCCACAAAATCAACCTTACATCATTGAATTCACCAAGGTTCATAAGAAAATCAGGATCATTGTCGACTTTACAGGATATACGACGACTGAAGTAAGGATCTACGTCTGGTATTGAACCCATCTAAGTGGTAGATTAGCGGGCTGCCTCTTCCAATGAGAGCCTTGAGCTCCGACCTACCACTTCAGAAATATTTTGGAAGTGTCCTCGGTGAGTCAGATGATCACAAAGTGTTATTCTTGAGGTTCCCACCCCCAAGGTTCCGAATTCTGGCGATAGGAAAGGTACTTGGCTGTTTCCGATTGCTGGCCAGTGTTGACATAATACTTCCAATAGACTGGCGTCGGCAAGTCATCACTGATCAATCACATATTCGGAGTGGAAAAAACGGTGGGCTCAACACGACACTTCAAGTAGCACAGCTAATCATACTGTCAACAGATTCTTCGCATGATAAGCTAGGCGATGCCAACATCAACCATGTGTTTATCTCGCCCCAGAACGATAGGTTTGTTCTGCACGATAGCAAAGGTTTTGAACCAGGGGAAAAAGACAACCTCAAAATAGTCCGAGATTTCATTCACCGTCGGCAGAACATGCCTGCTCCGGAACATCAGTTGCATGCTGTTTGGTATGGATTCTATATCGACTATCCTGTTATGGTGGACTTACCAAATACACGGAACGCTCTGCTTTGAGATACCCCGTGCAGGCGGACGCTTGCTAGAGACGGGAACTGGAGAATTCCTGACACTGAAAAGTAGCGGAACACTGGGAAACAGTAAGTGAATCGATGACTATTCACTAGGTTAGAGCTCTCATACTTTGCCGAAGTTCCAGTTATTGTCGTTCTCACTAAATATGATGCTGTCTATCCGATGTATGTCTAAATGATTGTATCTCTGGTACGTTGTAGGCTCGGCGTTTACGCATTTAGCTTACTGCCACCTCGCATCTCCCTAGCATGAATAGAAGAAAAATATTATTCGGCAGAACAAACGGTGACTTACTTGCAGACGCAGAGAAGCAAAGAGATGAATCTATCGAGAACATAATATAGAGTTCGCTAACTGCCTTGTTAACGATTGTCGCCTGGAGGATTTTGGAATACCAAAAATAACTCACGACGGCCTCAGAATGAGCGATGCCCATGTCAAACGAGTACGTGTGTCTGATTCTCCTTGCCGACTATATCTCATTGTTTTGGTGGCTGCGATGTTCACAGTAGCGGGCACTCGTCACAATTACTTCCTGGTAGAACAGGATAGATGCGAGTACTATCTGCGTTACTCCCAGATGGAGTACTCGCATGTTCGAACATATAGGGTATAGCACGGGTATGGTGGGTACGGGTCTGAAATAGCTGTGCTACATCTGATAGATAAAGTCGAGTTCGATTTGGAAAAGCTGAAGACCAGCTTGACAGGTATGAATAACCCTGTTACGTTGTTTTAGAATGGAGCTCAATACATTATCAGAAACGTTGGATTCTTCTAATACCAAGTACTTGGACACTGCTTCATTCGTTGGCCTGCTCCCACGTTTGAACTCCGTTCGTCTCCGAATTCCTACTACGCTTGTTTAAAGACATCATGATAGGTGTGCACGTTTTGCTGATTCGATATGGTACTTCGCAAAGCCATACTACAGAAGAAGCAAGATCGCATTTCATTACTCCTGTACACATCCTTTCTCTAACTGCTCGAGCCACTGAAAAATTCAATATCCATCAGATCTTCAACCGCGCGGTGACCCTGTTTGACAGTTCTATTCAGAAAATCTAGAGTCGTTTGCGAATGGCGTTACAATGAGACGCAGGATCATGTGTAATTTTGAGACATTTAGCGCCCTCACGGCCGTATTCGTGGAGGCCAAACTGCGCATCGGAAATAGCGATAACGGAATGTGAGGGTCATGCGTTCTTCTGACAGGAGTTCTCATCATATTTCGAACCCACAGCCTGCGACTGAAACAACACGCCATGACCTGAAAGTCAACGTTAGTATGCCGATCTACGGCATACTCTGCGACGGAAGCACCTTCTGGTTCTCCACTCTTGACAACAGTACCAAGCCACACGAGTTCTTGATGGGTGTCGTTCGAGGAAGTCGCTTCCATGTGGCGGAAGGACTTGCACTTGGTGAGCACACTGCGCGTCCTTTCATCCATAGCCTGTGCCCGATATGCGAGACCATATTCAACCTGCTGCAGGTGGCCTATGTTGTGAGTTTGAAGGTGTTCCGTGATCAGTCAATGCCCGCATCCCGAGATGGGTAGAGGAAGAGTTCAGATGGCTGAGATTTGAATAAAACGCTCAAGCTTACTGAAGAGGCGTTGGAAAGTCCCGGGCTGCGGAGATGCAGGTATAAAATTTGATGTTCCCTTCGAGCTAACCCACTAGCACTACAGAAGCGGTACAAGGTTGCCAAAGGGTTACGTTTATGGCCCTTGGCAGTAGCTGGAAGCGCCTACAACACCGAGCTCAAATCACTCTTCGCTGCATAAACTATCATGCAAATCCATCGTTGGCGCGACTACCATCAAAGCGCTACGACTAAATTTTGTGAGTCAGACTTGTTGCGCTCATATCCTGGCGCCTTGTTCGACAACAAATACTGAAGTCAAGGTATTCTGACGGGGATGACGAAACAGGTCCCATGTTATCGACTGGATTCGCATATAGCAATCGTGTCGGCGCCATCCCAAATGCTTTCGGACTTCAATGCATTGAATCCACTTCTGAGTACTTGAATGCTGTGATTCTTTGCGTCTCATAAATTGTTACGCTGAGGATGAGATATGTGAATTGTCATTATGATGTCACATTCGGGTTGGTCGGCAGGAGAATAACGAATCTCGAGGCGCTCTAGGCGGCCTAGGCCTGTTCACAGTCCAAGAGTGAAATAGTCGTTCGTCATGACACGTCGCCGCAAGGGGTAATCTGGTAAAGTGTCGAGTATTTTCCCCTTGCTGTGACGCGGTTGTCCCCTATTGTCGAAAGCTTAAGCTTATCTGCCACCAGTATTTAATGCGGGGGGAAACTACACCAGATTCACAAATCTATGGCCACATCAATCATCCCTTTCGAGCCCACACCTGGAGTTATCGCACGGCGTGTGGTATGTTGATCGCATATTCGTATCCCGGTTTTGTCCTCACAGTGCAATCCTCATCAGGATATGCGCCAGGTGCATGGCTCTGACTCCCCTGACACGGTGCTCCCGGGAGTGTCGTATCCACCCCATTCGCAGAAACCTAGACCACTGTTGTTCTGGTTCGGTTATCCCATCGACTTTGGGAAGCTTGAAGCCTTTGTGAAAGAACAGAGCCCTCTCTATCCTGATCTCTCTCGAGATTACACTCGCAGCGAGGGAATCGATCATGCTTGGAATCGCATCTTCATCATCGGCGTCATCCGCAAGATCTTCGGGGAGTCGACTCGACTGATACCCGTGTATGGCCGCAGGGAGGGCAAACCCATCCTAGTCATGTCGTTCTACTGCAACTTTGACGCACCGGGGAGAGTGGTGCATGAGAACGAGAAAGTGTTTGCCCTCAAGTTCACCAATTTGGAAGGGGAGCCGAGATGGTATCTTGACTGGCGCCGTAACCCGGTCCCTGATCCTCCGGACATCTAGGTGCGTTAAGGTGGATTTTATCATTGCCAACAGCTGACTTTGCTTTCTACCCAGAAATTTGCTGTATGATCTTGATGTCTCATTTTTGCCGTGGATGACTGTAAAGCAAGTACCAGTCTGTGCGCTGACATGTATGATAAGAGTGGGTCACAATGAACGGTTTTGAGATAACAGGCTGCCACGCAAATGACTCGCGACATTCAGATCATTTTGAACAACATATATACATTTTGTTGTGCGATATCAGGTATCAAATCTATGTAGAGCATATGATCAACTAACAACCAAGATTCGCTTCTAGTTCCAACACAGGCGTTGCACATCAATGATTACACAGATCCAGAAACCAACTACAAGGCCGTGCACTACGTAAGATAAGAACTGCATATCCTGATAAGAATGTGTGTGAGATGTCCATCAGGTGAATTGCCTGTATATAAATATTGGCCGCTAGGGATTCAAGAGAGTCTTGGTGATAAAAGCCAATCAGTAGAGCACCATAACGCCCCCAATTAATGCAGCTCCCACAGCCACGCTAATAGCTGTGACCTGGTTCCTGATACCGGCCCATCCCGGGCGCGCGACACCATTGGTGGAAGGCCCGAATGTCTGCGCAAAATGAGAGAGAGGACCTGGGATGCCACTAATGGTCACTGTTGGTGCAGAAGCGGGACTTGGGTTGCTCCCTGTGGCATTAGCGTCCGTAACTGAGAAACGGGAGGAAACAGAGTAGGTTCTGCCGACAGTGGAGTTCATGCAAATCAGGAAATAGTCGTCGCCAGCTGGTACGTCTTGGAGGACAACGTTGAGGCTACTCATAGTAATAGGGACTAGATCGAGATTTAGAGGTCAGCTTCAATGGAAGCTGTCATGTGAGGAGCTGTGGCGACTTACGTGCTTTTGCAACAAAATAAATTCCAACCCGACTAAGCCGTGTTATCTCGATATCGAAGGTATCAATGCCATCCTCTAATCCCACCGTCCACGTAACCGGATAGGGGGAGCCATTTTTCCAAGACGTAGTTGATCCAGGTTGATTCACAATAAAATCTGATGCACAGCCCAATTTTCTGTGAGTGACCCGCGGCAACGAACAAGGCCTAGATCACACTCACATGCGTCAACAGAGATAAGTGATGAGAGCAACAGAACTAAAATGAATGAGACAGATTGCCAAGAGCGAAGACACTCCGAGAGAAGCATTGTTGTATGCGGTGGGACGAACTGGGCGAGGGTCCCGATGGTCTAAAACAAGTGCGGCTAGAGTGCGGAGCAACGAGCGTATATGGCAGTTGTATGCCTCGTGTTGGTAAACTTGACCGAAGCCTACCACCACTTGCTATTTTGGAGCAAAATTCACTATAATATTATTCATGTATCTGGCTTGTCCCTTGTACCTCCTTCACTTTCCATCACCGTTGCGATTTTACTGCATGGCAGCGGAGCGCTGATGCTGACAATACGGCATCTCGGCTGATTTCAAAGAGCGATGCGGGGATGCGCTCGGCACTGCGGTTCACTG
>QLOO01009208.1:0-13485 GCA_003313855.1 Suillus sp. MG131
CAGAGGTAGCAACAAGCTCATCTGGCACAAAGTCATCATCCAAGTCGTCACCTCGTTGACCATTCATGCTGCTGTGAGACAAGAGGCAGCGGTGAGAACAATGACGAAAACAAGCTTTAGAAATGGTCCAAGAGCCAAGAAAACTTTTTGCTTCCGTGATGCTTGCCGGACAGTGCCGAAGATACCGCTCATGTTCTTGAGCCTGCATTACATGTACGTGAAACTGAACTTGGTCATTTACGAGTTACCAGCATCGATCGCCTAGGACGCGCTCCGCCAACCTGTTACCATGCAGCTAGCAAGCCCTGACCTCAACAAGCTATATTCCTTTGTGACCTTTCTCCTATCCCCAGGCCTCATTCAACTCCTGGCCACCAACTGGAAAGTTCTTCTACTCTCTTTAATTCTTATCTGGTCTATTACAGTCTTTACACGCCACGCAAAACAGTCAAAAGACTCTTCGCTGCTGGTCGAGGGTCCTCCCTCCCCCCAAGCACCTATAAATGGTTCAGACAACCCTCCAGTATATCATCGTCCATATTCGCAAATATCTGACAGACCAACTTCAAAGTCGTCTTCGCAAGCTCAAAAAGACCTCACCGTGAAAGTCACTCAAAAACAGGGTCATCGTGTGAAGCAACCCTACGATGCCTTTCTTATTTTGGACGTCGAGGCTACTTGTGATGAGGGGACCGGTTTTGAGTGGCCTAATGAAATCATAGTTCGTCTTATCTACACATGGTTCTTTTTGCACCCGGTCCCTGACCATCTATCGCTAACATAGGAGTGGCCTGTCTGTCTCATGCGCTGGAAGGATAAATCGGACCAAGGAAAAGCTTGCCAGCTGGAAATTGTAGATGAGTTTCGGAGCTTCGTCAAGCCCACATGGCGACCTCAACTATCGCAATTTTGCACGGATCTTACAGGAATCACGCAAGTTCGTCCGATGCTTCGGTTTCGATGCCGTGTCATGATCAAATCATGATTGAATTTCAGGCTCAAGTTAACTCGGCACCAACCTTCCAGAAAGTTCTGAAGATGTTTGCACGTTTTCTGGCTTATCATGGATTAATCGATCCAAAGAGCGGGAGACCTGTACAGCGCTTCTGCTGGTGCAGCGATGGACCTTTTGACATAAGGGATTTCGTTGTGAAGCAATGTTTCATATCAAAAGTCAGCAGTCTTCGCAAAGCCAGCTTAAAAGTTCGATGAATCTCATTATCTGGTTATCGATTGTCAGGCACCTATGCCATCTTGGCTCAAAGGAGATGTTCTCGATGTAAGGAGAGTTGTCTCCGTTTGGGCAGTTTCGTCTGGCAATCCGGACACCACGACCAAGGTGCCTATTAATCTCTCTGGCTGCGAAATTACTCACGATGCTCTTATCAGCCTCCAGCACGTTCCCATTTTCGATCATTGAACATACCACAGCAGCTGCAAGCCCTTGGGTTGCCAGCGTTTCAAGGCCGTTTGCACAGCGGAATTGATGTCAGTACCCGACTTCCTCACGCAACTCTACTTGGCTGATATTCTTGTTGTTCTTCACACCGTTTTTCTTCCCACAGGACACACGGAACATCGCTCGCGTGATGACTGAGCTTGCTTGTCGTGGAGTCCGTTTGGAACCCAAAACATCCATCAATCCAAATCGTCGCTGGAATTGGATGGGAAAGCCTGGAGAAGTTCTTGAGCACACTCTTACGTTCTAATAACAAAATGTGATTGCTTATCAATTAATGATCACTAGCACAATGAGAGTAGTTAAAAACACATCCATCTTTAAATAAATATTAAGTGTCTATTTCCCATTCCATAAGCGAACTCTAATAGTGCTGCCTCTGTTTGACCAAGCCGTCTGCGCCAGCAAGTACCACTCGCGGCCACAGTTAGAAAAAACGGATCCTTGATACGCCGGCTAACTTGGTTCCCGAAAATACATGAATGAGAGATTTCTCGGAGGTGCAGAATGAGCAGTGTGTTGGATACACAATGATTAAAAATAACGTGTGGGTGGTCTGGCGTCCGGCACAACCCACGCCCAATGCGAGATGGAAAAATTACTGACAAAGTATTCTCTTCAGCCCCATTAACAATAAAATTCCAGAGAGTCACTCACAAAGTCCCAAAGAGTTCCAAATGCAGGAATTCCAGCTTCCTTGCAACCGTGCTGGATCTCAAAGTTACCCACGTAGTTGGAGGTGATGAAGACGACCTCCGCCTGCCAGTAGTCGTATACCTCCTTCAAGATCTTCATGGTGGGTGGACGACCACCACGGACCTTGGAGTCCCAAAGGAGGAGACGCTCTGGACCGACGTGCCTATGAATAAGACCACTGATGGTTGGGCCGAATGTCTTCTCTTGATCGGAGCCTAGCAGATCCGTCAGTGATATGCCCATATACCTGAGGTTCAAACGGTCGTACCGATCCAAATTAGGTACCAGTAAGGAGACTGGATGCAAGTAGAAAGGGCAGCGCCAAGACCAGTTCCAGTGCAAATACGGATTCCACGCTTGTAAAGGGTCGACGTGTTAGAGACTCCGGCGAACTGGAAAAAAAAATATTAGCAATTTGATCGGAAAAAATTGCTTTAATCGTTTCACCTTCAGCTCACGAGTCCAGATCCTTCTCGGGGGGTCATTGACCAGGCTCTTAGTGAAATCGCCTTGCACACCGCAAATCAGGTAGTGGTATTTTGCGTGCGTACCCTCACTATAAAGTGTTAGTAAGATCGCACAGCGACGACGTTGAAGACTCACGAGATGATACCGAAAGCGTGATATTCCTTGACGGCCGAGCGACTGATACGAGCGAGCAGACCCTGTTGCATCCCACGCTCGAAGCGGAGAACAGCGACTTTCGGAGAGGGCAGTTCGATGTCGACCTTGGCGTGTCTCGTGCAAATCCAAGGCAGGACAATACTAGACCGCTGTAAGCAACGCAGCTGAAAAGGCGTGTAAAGCAGTACTTACAAAACGGACATTCCGACCGTGTACCAGAAGGCCTGCTGTTGAACGACGTATCGACCGATGTGGTCGAACTTGCCGTCCGCAGTATCATAAGCATTTGTCACAATCGTGTATATCCCTTCAAAAAATTAGCACAGCCGTAAGCTTTGGTACGTTAAGTTTGAACCTACAGGTCATGCCCAAGGAAGTCCATCCGAAGAAACGGTGGTTCCGCTCGAATACACTAAGTGTCGATGTCAAATCGCTATAATGAATGATCGAGAATAATGCTCACTTATGGTGCGTGTTACGGACCCACGGAAGACCAGCACAGATTGTGATGAACAGCATGACTGTAGTGATCACACCGAAGGCAAGTATAGAGTCGTTAAACATATACTTGGTCTTGAACTGGTGGACCACCATGAGAACAATCCAAGCTACACCGGAGATTGCACATCCGCTGTGGATACCACCAAGATGCTGTAAAGAATGTCACTTCCCTGAAATCACCATTTGGAGCTCAAACTGACCTGCAGAGTAGAGGTACACGCAAGGCGGAACCATAGAGGGGTCCACTATGATAGAACATACATCAACATCAATTAAAGATGTTAAGAATATATGGCACGAACCTTGGCGAAGAAGGTGTTGACGAACAGATACAAACAACGCCCGAATATCTCGTTGCGTACAAGGACAGCGACGTTCAAATTACCGACGACTAGAGCACCAGGATATTTTGCGGCGTATGGCCATTTTCCAGCAATTGCGAAGCCAATTCCGATGAAATTGACTATAAAAACGACCGTAAAAAACCGCCTATATAAATCAGAAGGGTGAGTGTTCGACCATATGTGTTGTCAGACAATACCATACCGATAGCTGTTGTACCAGATTACCCAGAGGACCCACAAAGGTGTCTTCTTCTTTGCTGGTTTGGCGGGGGCTGGCGGCGGTTTCGCGACGTTTGAGGGAGTAACCGGCGCGTCTTTCTTGAGAGACTGCACGGCGAACACCTCTATGTCTGCTGCCTTCTTCTCGTCATTGGCGAGATCGGCGATCTGAGGAGAGCGGACATCCAGTGTCCCTTTCTCTGCATCATTGTAAGCCAAGGCAGGTTTGGTAGACATTGTGTGATCCTTAGTCACGATGAGGAACTACCCGCTGTGCGTAGAGAAAATATGATTCGCAGAGTTTTCGACATTCGGTTTGAATCCTTTTATCATCTCGAGACTGCGGGTCTTTTCCAAGATTTTTCCAAGAAAGTATCTTGTGAGAAAGACAATCGAGCCTGTGGATCTCGGAAATAGTCTGTTACCACATTTTGAAAAACAGGACCAATACGATTCAGGATGTTCACAGCAAAGACTCCGGCTTCTGGGCGACCGTCCGGTATTCAGGGAGATCACAAGGGCGTGAACACAATCACAGCGTCAAAGCCGGATAATAAGTGGTGATGGCGACCTGTCAATGGTAGAAGAGGATTGCTTGAAGTGACGTAATCAATGAGTACTGGATGTCGGAGGGCGCTGTGTGCCGGGTCATTCAACTACCACAGTGCATGCTCCGACAAGAACTTTCGTCTGTGCAGGAGCTGTTTGCGGGATAGTGACTGAAATAGTTGACCCAACCAACATAGAATTATTGAGACTTACACATATGTCATTGCTGAAGCGCTGATAGGCCTACTGGCATCATGCAAAGATCACGGAACGTGTGTTCAGTATCCCTGGGAAGACGGAGGCTTAGTTTGGCCGCAACGCCGGAGATGAGAAAGGACTCCTGTACTGCTTGAGAAGTGCCTGTCACTAGGAGCAAGTTTCACCGGAATAGCACAGATCTGACAAATAAAATATACATGGGTTCGCGACCTGTATGCAGTGATCTTCAATGGTCTTGGTATAAATTTAAAGCTGTGTGCGAGCATCAACCCTTCAACAGCTATCGCGCATGAAATTCTCAGAAGCGCGTGTGGCCACCCTCGTGAGCGCACTCCCCATCACAATGTAAATTAGAAAGAAAGTTCCATGTCATTAATCTCATCCTGCGAACAACCTTCGACGACGCCGTGCTATCTTCAGATAATTATCAGATAATGGCTTAAGCAGGTACCTTGAAGCGCGTCCGCGCAACGTGGCGCAATAACTATGGGAAAAATTTGATCTTCGGAACACTCCCTGCTTCGAATGCCACATGAACCCTTCAAATTGTTCGAGCAGTCGGACCAGGCCATGAAGCCAAATACGAATAACAACTTATTTGGCATTATTTCGCCTATAGTGTTACCCCGTAACATATAATCAAAATATACATAATAAATACTGCAGCTACCTGACAGGGGTGATGATCAGTTTCCTTCCTCAACAAAATCTCTGAGGCGCCGCAGTTGCGCAGAAACCTCTTCTTTAAATAGACCAATCTCATTGCTGTTCTTAGCAATAGCTCTAATAGTCTCGTCTTTCAATCGTGAGACCTTTGCTATTTGCTCTCGATAACTGGCAGACGGCAATGAAGAAATATGTTTACTTGAAGCGGAAAAAGGGACTTACTCGAATTGTAATGCCTGGAGTCTCGATTTTACTCCCATTCCACTCGATAAAGCGGCTGTGCGCGCATGCGCAAGTTCTCTCTCCAATCGGGCAGCCTCGGCATTGCTGACCATAGACTCCTGTTGAGCAGCCTATAACGACAGAGTGTATGATTGAGGTCTATAACACCGTAATAAGAAAATACGACTTACATCTCGAAGGTCATCCGCCTGCTCGTTCAGGCCCATCACCTTCTGTTCAATTTCTCGCACTTCCTCATCAACGTTCTCGCATTCTAAAGTCAGCTGATCAAGTTCGTTATCCACCTTGATGCGCTCGCTTTCAATATCTGCTCGTTCTGTTCTCTTGATCTCGGCTACACTGCTTAGTGTAGGTTTTATGACCTTGCGAATGTCGGAACCCAGCAGTAGCTGCTGAGGATTCGCAGTGGCCGTGTTCAGCTCCAACCTGAGGTCGATGTTGTCGAACGGTGGCGGGAGTGGGGGAAATAAGCCCACAGCAGATAGGAGATTACCATAGAGATCTAATGCCTCTTCTGCCGCAGCTCCACGGTTGGTCGTTATGACTTCCAGAGACATGACTGTCTTGCGCGCTTCCGAAATCTTGTATTTGAGGTCCTCCAGATTGCGTGCGAGCGTTTCATGGTCAGTGTTCATGCGAATGACTTCTTCTGGTGTCAAGTTTTGAACTTTGACCACCTCGGTAAGCCTTTCATGCTCGGCTTTGAGTTGATCAAAGTTCTGAGCTGAAAGTTAGAGTTCATGATGATTCACCCGCTACGAGTTTGCATAACGCACATCGAGCAGCGAGTTCTGCTTTCTCGCGAGCTACAGATTCAGTGAGCTGTCTTTTTCGCGACTCCAAGCGGTGCAAAACGTCGTCAAATTTAGCTCGATCATCCAAGATACATGCTCGAATTTTCTGGAGTTTTTCCAGAGGTGCCTAACGGGTCAATATTTAGCAGACGGCATTCGCCGAAATGAACATACATGTGGCCTACCTTTGATGCCCGAAGTTCGTCCAGCTCCTTCGTGCCTTGTGCTAAGAGTGCTTTCTTATCTTCTAAGTCGCCGACCACCCTCTCGTTCTTCTTCGCTTTGGTTCTATCGTCAGAGAGACCTGCTGTTAAAAATATAGATGACGTACCGTAACTAGCCTCCAGCGCCTTGTCCTGTTCGTGGAATACATCTGCGCCATGAAAAAAAGCGACATAGGCTTCTGAAAAGTATTCAAATGCAAGCGCCTGATGATGAATGGGGTCGCTGAACTCTTCTGGAATTCTATCGACAATTTGTAGTGTAGGATCATCTACGCTCTCCAAGTAGTTCAGCCGGGCCTGTAGTGGATTATTAATGTAAGGTTGTTATGGTTTAAGTGTAAATGACCTTTCCCATCTCGACAAGCCAATGCAAAGCTGCCAATAGAGCAGGCCATGAGTGCATACTGCCCGGAGCTGCCAGCCATTTGTTGTCAATTTGGGCAGCAAACGGGTATCGCAGGGCTTTGAGAGCGGGTTGGAATTCGTCCTCAAAGCGAAGGCGAGAATCAAACGGGTATCCAGGATCCACGATAGCCACAAGATGTTGAAACATGGCTCGATAATCTTTGCCGGTAATGTTTGATAGCGTTTGCATAGAGATTTCGAATTCTGTCGCTTGAAGCCAAGAGTATATTTCTTGTTTCATTTTTGATTGATATGAGCGCTCGCGAATTGGTCGTGGGTCCTTGAATGCCTGGCTGCCGGAAGGAGGGACAATAGACGCACCACCTGTCCATACAGAACCCCTCCTAGAGGAGCTGAGAGTAGGGTACAATTCGAAAAAAACGTCGGCGAAATCGGAGAAGACACTTACTTGGTTAAAGGGGTACGCCCATAATTTGGTTTACTCGTACTTTGTAGCAGTGGATTCACATTCTGCGACCGATAACCAGAATGCCCTGTATTCGAGCCAGAGCCCGCTCCCGGGGGCAAATAGGGTGTACGAGCTGCTGGACCAGCGAGCGACATGCGCATAGCAGACGATGATGCTTTCTTTGCTGTTGATGGCATTGGTAGGCCTGACCGAGTGTTGCCATATATATCAGTGGCAGGTTGCATTGTCGAGCGGCGAAGCGATTCCGACATGTTACTGACGAGCAACAGGAAGTTGATGTACTGGACGCGTCGTGCGTCGCGGTCAGCAGTCAAACAAGTGTTTATGTCACATGCACGTGACCGTGCCACTAGACCCCTTTTTGACCCAGGGCCCCTGCAGTATCTTTATTTATTTTTGATACATGTACTGTAATTTTTTTTATATGATGAATTTCCTTCTTTAATTAGCGTGCTAATTGTGAGGCGAGCAAACCACACGAGTTGTCCAAATCGAGGTTTAAGTCATTTTAGACCCAACATTTCAAACTGCTGAAATACGCGAAAGCTGGCGAAACGTTTCCCACGCCGTTCTTTTAGATCTAATCTAATCTATACTAGTACTTGCTATCTACTACTACATCATCTGCGCAACATGTCCAACCGCCATACTCCAGTGAATCTCTTTGGAGAAGATGGGATGAGGGCCGATCTACCTATAAACTTGATCAATGTCGCGTATGCCTCACTCTCTTGCCAAGTACTCTATCCCACTGACCAAATTAATTTCAGAGACACGCAGGAGGTCCCAAACTCTCAGGAAATATTTGTGTACCGTGACTCTGGTACAAGCATTATCATCGACATCCTCCAAAGAGCCGATATCGAAGATCCGGAAGCGGCGGCGAAGTTAGTGTTATCCTGATACTGTACACGTGCTTCAAGAAGCTCTGACGCAGGATATCACAGATTCCACCTTGATGCAATAGCAGAGGACAACGATTCAATGGAACATGATTCCATCATTATACAAAGACCTATCACCAATGAACTTTCTCCGATTGTGCTCGACGGACGCCAGGTTCTAAAAAAGGCGGGGTCAATTCATCACCTTCGCACTCTATTTGCTCTTTTCCGTGTCAAGGGAAAGAACCACGATGTGGTCATCTCGTTCAACATTCCAGTTGAAACGGGCCAAGGACGTGGAAGAAATGGAGCCGTTACGGTGGAACAGGAACATCTCATCGCATTAGATTTCTACAGGGCAGTAGATTCCCTGAGAATTGTTGATTACAACCTTTTTGCAGTCTAGGCTTCCTACATAACGGACTCCACAGTTCAGCACAACTTTCTCGGATCCGATCTCCAGATCTAAACATCAATATCTGGGGCTTGATCTCCCATGAGTGTGATGAACTTTGTTATCAGAAACTCGATCCCTATCCCATACATATCGGCGGTTTGATTGCATCCTTTTGTCGCACTCCTAATGGAGCACCTCGTGGAAAGACGCACACAGCACCAGCCTGAGGTGTAGTTCCCGCTCCACGCTGAAATGGGGGCCGTCTCCCGCATGGATGTAGCCGGCAAACGTCGATCTCACTTTCAAAGTTTCTAGGGAATTAGCCGTCAGATGGGAGCTGAGACTTCTTCCCATTTTGACAACGTGGCCACAGTGGGAGCGAATCATGTGTTCAGGCGTATCAAGGCGTATCGCTCTTCCACCAAAACAATATGCCACGCGTTCATGTACAGGGGGTTCTCGCTTAGTTGCACTGTCTGACAACGAGAGTCAGAGTTGATTCGGGAAGATCATTACCAATAGGAAGCGGAGATTATATGGTATATCAAACTAGCGATAGTATTAGTGATCACATTCGTGAGACACGTGCGAACATCAACTACGTCGGCGGGCGTGCTGAAGCCTCATCCAACAATTGCTCTGCCTCAGGCTCCTCCACGATAAGTTCACCCATACCCGCCTTCGCTGCCTCAGCAGCCTTGGCATCTTTTTTGCGCTTTGATGATTCTTTAAGCTTTTCCCATCGCTCTCGAAAGCGTGCGATCGTCAGTTTCTGCGAGGGAAGTCAGTGGCAGGCTAAGACGTCAAACATGTGTTCGTAATCCACCTGTTTGTCATTCTCCATGCGAACAACTCGGACGTCTTCTTCCAACTCCCTTATGCGGCCAAGTAGCTGTGCCTCCCGATCACGGCCAACGGTCAATGCTGTCACTGGCGCTGGAACAGCTGGTAAATTGATATTAAGAGCGCTGAGGTCTACAACCGGTTGCCCGGATTGCCTTGCTATTACCGTCGAGGTACCCATTGCCCGCTGTGCCTGATAGAGAGTATTGGCAATGAGTCAGTCTGATGGAAGGATCGGCGAAGAAACGCAAGATTACCTGGTGTCGTGCCATCACAATACTTTCGCGTAATTGCTGGTCTTGTTCCTTGCGCAGCTGCATGATCCGTTCAGCAGCCGCCAAGCGCTTCGACATCGCTTCAAGCTCTTGCTTTAGAGATACATTTTCTTTCTTCAAAGCCGACCGGGATGGTTCCGAATCCGAAGGAATCATGTAAAAGGATTCTGATAGCTCGTTACCTTGGAGAACTCGTTTCGTGACGCCAAGTCCATTGACAATGTGCCGACGTACCTTCGTCCGCAAATACTTCCTCATCTGTCTCCTCAAGCAAGGTGTCCACTCCTGAACGAGCAAGTCAAAAAACAGCTATTGATAATGTGGTTTCGGCGATCACTTACTCGACTTAAATTTACCATCTAATCCTAGCCGTGTAAAAAACGTAGAAGTGTGGGGCTGTTCGATATCGGTGCCACTACTCGAGCTTCCGTCCCGCCGCAAGCTCTTCTTTCCCGACGGGGGTGGTTCGGTACCCAAAGGGGCTGTGGCAAAGGCAACCGGCTGAGATAAATTGTCAAGCATCCCTTCCATGATTCTCCAAAAGTTATTGAAGGCATCACCCGGATCAGACTATCGGTGCAAATGTGTAAAAAGTCATTGGGTAGAATATATATAATCGCACCTGTTGCCCAAGTACCATGAATGATTCGTCGACGTTATTATGAGAGTCTAATAATCGACTCGAACTACTAGCACTAGCATGCAGTGGGACGGAGGGTGCAGGAGCGAGCGCGTGAGGGGAGGCATTTGAGCCGCCTCCGTTCTTGTGCATATGAACATGCCTCGGCGTAGTCTTTTGCGGCAGGGTAGGGTCATGGTTTTCTTCACGAAGTTTCGCAATTCTCCTCTGCAGTTCCTTTCCGGCTTTTACATGTTCGTTGTATAGCATACGGAGCGTCGTTTTTGTCTGAGAGACATTGCAGGTCACTAGGGACACTAGATGTGACACAAGGACTCGTCATATACATACGTTTGCGTCCTGTGATTTCTCTTCGCAAGCATGAAACGCTTCTGCAGCTTTCATGTGTTCTTCCGAAGCCGGGATAAGCAACCCTTGACTGCGGTAATCCTCTGCATTCGCTGCATGTTGGTGCGCCTGTGATAAGTATCAGTACCGGACTGGCATCACATCCGTACGATCATCTACCGTTTGTAATGACTCCATCTTCTTGTTCTCTTGTTTACTCGTTGGCTTAGGAGAAGAGTGAAGAGGATTAGCTACGAATGACCTCTAGGGTGCAGAATTTTTCGTTTATTGACGCGGAACTAGTTTGGCTGAAGTGACCTAATGAAGAGGTCTTTTTAGGTGAGGCATCCTGCTTGATCAGCGCGTGCCATCTTTTGGCTGCTTCATGTCCAACTTGCAACCAATCCTGCACGTAATATGAAGACAATATCATAGACTAACGTTCTCCCTTTTCGAAGTCCGTGCATCGTCACTCAAATAACAAAGTCTATCATGCGATCCTTTGGAGACGGAGCTTCCATTTCTTCGAATATTAGTGGGTAAAATGATATTCTATAATCATCACTTGCAATGGCTGCCACCCTGATGATTGCAGCGGGTTACCATCACCAGTACTCTCACAGCTTATCGGGCAATAGCTCATTGCGTGGGATCTGGAGCGACCTAGGAACAATACGGGGGATGAAGCTCCTTGTGGTGCTATGCGGCGTCTGAACAGCCCACGCCGTAACGTGAAGCGCGCCAAAGCTGGTTGTTGGCATCCAGTTCGCCGCTTCTTCAACGTACTTTGGATCACGCACCTTACCAGAACCCGCCAATCTTACTTATACTCAAATGAAGGGGCTCAACATGACATTGCCTTGTTGCAAATTCATCTATTGCACGGGTGCCCGGTATCTGCATCGACGCCCTACGTTCACAGGCCGCTTTTGTGCCGACAGTACACCCAGATAGCCCGGACGAATCTGTCACTAGCCGGCTTTTCTTCACGCGTCCCGGTTGGCAGCGAATTTCAGAGCATCGCAGCAGACTCACGCAAGCAGTATTCTCACTGGAAGCATTGTACAATTCTGGCAGTTTGTTCCTTCCGATAAGTTGATCGGAAGTCACTTCTTTCGATTAATTTTAGATCGCGCTTCTGTAATCTATGGGTGAGAGGATGTTCACTAGACTAAGGTGCGTTCGATTGCTGGAGAGCCTAGATCTGAGGCAGTGCCATTGCGACGTGCGTAATGCGCGTTAACTGATCGGACGTGATTATCGGTGACCGAGTTCGGATTGCAATTGGGACTACCCCTCTGCGCCGTCATGTTTGAAATGAGCGATGGCAACGCCAACGCCAGTATGTAATTCCCCTTTATCCATCACCTTTATCATTCACCATGACTTTGCGTACCTCTCCCTTTCAGGAGAATAGACCAGCGGTCATTCCCGAGGCTGCGGTGCGCCGTCCTCAATACACTAGTGTCCATGATTCTGACGTGTACTGACTAACTAGCCTCGCTTAAGTGGAGTTACGAAGCAAAAATTGAGTTACCAACCTGTGCACAGATATGACGAACACAAAGTAAGCATTTGACGTATTCATATGGATTCTAGATAATCTCTTTGCCTGAACAGACTCAAGGACGCCGAAGTAGTACGTTGTTCCTGCCCGGAAGTCGGAAGGTGGCATCCCATTCTCACTGCTCAGAGTCAAATACATCTTTGGAGTCGTCTGTTCGTAGTGCGGCACTTTTCGAAGCTGTAGGTGACAACTACGTATTCTTGGACGTACTACGAGTGCGGCCATCTAATACATTTTAATAGAATGGATATTCGTCCCTACCATCACGGAGGCCTAAGAGCTCTTTAGCCGACACATTCATGTGCATGCCCGATAACCCGTTCGTCGACGCTGCGCCTTCGGGGGACACCCCTAGTTCTGCTACGCGAGAAGATCCGATGCACGATATCATGAAATACTCGCATGTTGTCACTGCAGAACATAAGCCTAGAGTCGCCCGCGTGTCAGGTATCAATAGAGCATGGCCAGAAAGAGCTGAGATAGTAAATCCAGGTCGAGATTTTCCCGGGCCTGCCATTCCTCGCGGTACATTTTCACAGGCGAAAGCTTTCTTTTTGAAGTCAAGCGCCGGCGGGGGTTATTTCCAAGTGAGTATCCTGATGTGGCTGCAGGCTCAGCTGACTTGAAAGCAGGGTGCTATCTCGCAGCGAACGCGAAGCCAAGATAATCCTATCAAAGACAAGGGTTCAATCGATTACTTTAAAGTTAACGTACCTCGTGCTCAAAGTCTGAACGGAAGGATTATGTGCGACCCAAGCAGTCGGTAGCTCCTATACATATTGCATGGTTTAAACCTTCGAGCTTTAGCAGAGTCAGCAGACTACTCCCCTTCTCTCGCACTTACTTCTGTTATTGAGAATTTCCACTGGAAGTAGTGAAGTTATATGAATGTCGACGGCATGATGACTTGAACACTATTTTGGCTAGTAAAAGCAGTGCCAAGTCACGTTTAGTGCCGGGGGGGTTGCCGTCACATGGGCGGTGCGGTCGGTATCTGAAAATCGTGAATCCTCCCCACATCTTTCTGACGTCGCCAACGTCCGACACAGCGAGACCACTCTTCATATCGTAGACCGCCAAAGAATAAAACAGTCTCAGGCTCTGATCCCTCATTGGGACCGCCTTCTAGCCCGATGTCGACGCCTGCGCATGCCCTGTGAGTCAGATATACGAAATCTT
>QLOO01009215.1:0-13914 GCA_003313855.1 Suillus sp. MG131
ACCGTTGTTCGGTGCCTGAGCAAGTGGAGTGAGACATGTCGCAGGACAATGGCCAGCAGTACCGGGAGTTTGATCGGGGGCGGCTGATAGTACTGTTGTTCAGATCTGCAGTACAGCAAGTTCGTATATCTGAGAAATGGGAACCCCATCTGATCAAGCCTTGCGCGGATCGGTGATGACTGCAAGGCGTCACTGTTGCGATTATGTAATTAGTGAAGATTTAACTTGATCCGTGCACAGCATTTTTCGTCGTGGGTTTTTTCTTGCGTTGACATCGAACTTCTGGTCAACTGTGATTCACTATGATTGGTTACGATCTGTTTAAGGAATGTGCACCGTCGTCGGCCATTTGGTAAGTCATACTTTTGACATAATCCCGCCACCATGTTCCTACTCCTTCTGATGAGCCAAATGTGCTATCATGCGCTCTCTGACCCTCGATTAAAAGTGGTACGTCGACCTCTTCAATATCGAGTCGAGTCGGTTGGTATGTATCATATGTACCAATATGACACTTATGACTATGAAACTAGAAGGAGGTCTTGACAGCGCTGTCCAGTCGATCGGCCAGCTTCCCACGACGTGCGCTCGGATCTCTTTGTCGAATGGGTGGATCTGCACTCTCCCCTGGCTTGGGTTATGCCGTGGGCCAAGCGCCAGGTTGCCAGGTCTGCCAACAACGCTGGCTGCGGCCGCATGTAACTATAAGCTCAAATAGTCCTACGTGCTCCGTAACTGAGTCAGAGCACGTAGGAAGAATTGGGTTTCTAGTCAGCTATATATTCGGTTGCAGTCCATAATGAATAGTGGATTAGGTTATGACACGGAGGCTCGCCCGGCTTACCCTATATTATATCGTTCGTCCCCCTTGAGTCTTGCACTATTATTTTCCAGGAAACGCGACAAGTAATGTCCAAGCAGCTTACTCGTTCACCAAGCTCGGCCTGCCAGGATCTACGAGATCTCAACCTCGAGAAAGCTAAGAACCATGACGTACAGCGCAGTTTTTGGCGCTCCATCTTCATCATCGTGACCTGCACCGCTGCAATGGTGGTCAATGTATGCCCTCATCGTAATCATATTCTGGCCACATTTTTATGACGGCTTGTTAATTACAGACCGCTAATACTACTTTCATTTCTATTTCACTTTCAACTATTGAAAAAGACCTAAATATTAAGGAAGACCAGCTCCAGTGGCTCGTATCCGCCTATTCGCTCACTTCGGTGCGTCATTGTTTCTCTTCGTCTTTCTGCGTTCCGGCTTACTCCCCACTTAGGGATGTCTTCTCTTGTTCTTTGGCAGATTGGCGGATATCTATGGTCGGAAAAGGGCGTTCATGGTCGGTACCCTCTGTCAAGTCGTATTTTCTCTTGGTGGTGGCTTTGCACAGGGTGAGTGCCACATATCTGCCGGTCACTTCCATCCATTTACACTGTCATCACAGATGGTATCACCCTCGTCATCTTGCGTGCCTTTCAAGGCATTGGTTCCGCCGCTACAATCCCGTCCGCAGTGAGTATTTTATATGCTTCGAACTCGAATTCTCATGCAGTTTGTCAGCTCGGTATCCTGGCGCACGCATTCCCTCCGTCTAAAATGCGTTCGATAGCTTTCGCAACATTTGCAGCGGGTGCTCCTGTCGGCGGCGCATTTGGCATGATCATCGGCGGTGTCCTCACACAAATATCCTCGTGCGTGATAAATTGTTCATGCGAGACGCTGAATTTTTGATGTCCTCATAAAGGACGCATTGGCGCTCCTCATTCTATTTGGTTGCAGCGCTGTCTACGCTAACGGGTATTTTGGGCATGATCTCATTCGACGCAGATGTTACTTCGACGGAAGCTGTCGACTGGATCGGTGCTTCCCTCATCACCGTTGGTTTGGTCCTGATTGTACTTGTACTTGGTCAAGGAGAAGTTGCCCCTCAAGGCTGGAAAACTCCATGTAAGACTTGTTCTGTGTTGCGTATTGTTGAATTGCATAATTATTTCCAGACATTATTGCCCTTTCAATCATCGGGATTACCGTTGTTTCGGTGTTCCTGCTTTGGGAGCGATACCTGGAGAAAGTTATGGACGATCCATCGAGAACACGGTCCGCGTGGACACCACCGCCATTGATGAAGCTCTCGCTTTGGACGCGAGCAAAGGGCCGGATGGCTGTTATTCTCGCCATTGCGTTCCTGAATTCCTGCGCTTTCATCAGCTGGAGCTTCTGGGTTCAGGTACGTCCATGTTCCGCTGCCCGGAGGAACTAGGACGCTGACTATGCTCTATTCAAGCTGTACTATCAGAACTACCTTTTGCTCACACCTATGGAAACTATGCTCCGATTTATTCCAATGTTCGTCGTCGGCTGTTTGTGCACCGTTTTTGTCGCAATGTTTGTTGGCAAATTGCCTTTGGTTATCTTTGCAGGTACGGCTATGCGAGATATTATCGTACGTGAGGCTGACTTGTCGTTCAGTCAGCGGAACGCTAGTGACAGCATCTGCTGCCATCCTGTTTGCGCTGATTGATCCGACCGCATCGTATTGGGCGTTTGGCTTCCCGTCCACGGTTCTTATCGTGTTCGGTGCTGATTTCGTGTACGCCTCTGGAACAATTTTCGTCGCCAAAATCGCGCGCCCAGACGAGCGCAGCGTGGCTGGGGCTCTGTTTCAGACTATGACACAGGCAAGCGGGGTTAAATTAGCTGATACTGTCCTATTCTGAGGTTATTCTCTTTCGGATAGGTCGGCACTGCACTCGGACTGGCTGTATCTACGCTCGTGTTCAACGTCGTAGTTGCAAACGAATCTGCTGACGTTGGCGTCACTGCCAGCTCTGCTTCCGCGCAGCTTAAGGGTTACAGATCTGCGCAATGGGCCTGCGCTTCATTTTCGCTTATGGGTGAGTATTGCAAATTCGACCTGTGTTGAGAATGCGTTGTTGACGATGTGTATTGTCATGGTGAATAGCTGCGCTGCTGGCAGCACTTTTCCTGCACGATGTTGGGATTGTTGGAGAGAAGAAGACTCTCAAGCATGTTGACAGTGATGAGACGATAGCGGTGCGGTTCGAGTCCGGGAATGACTACTAGGTAGTCCGTTTGAAATATCTAGCATCGGACACACATGGTGCTGTGCTGCCATGGTCACACTCCCTCTACCCTCCTTTCAATCTTACCCTCGTTCCCGAAATCAACATTAGAACAACTGGTTTTTACCATGAATGCTCCATACTGCCTACTCTCCCTTCTAGTATTACATTTCTGTCCTTACCCATACAGCGTTATCCCAGTTTCTCTTGATGTATAATTTCAGGTGCCGTAGTTTTATCAATTGCGATGATCGACTCATCTAACGTGCAGTGATTGCATCCAGATTCTTTCCCCCCAACCATGTACTGCATGACAAGGCGTCAACGTACAGGTAGGTGTCTCCGTACCATCGCGCGTAGATGGTTCAGGAACGGTTCTTTGAGACTTGTGCCTTGGTTTTTGACGTCATGTGAATAAATGTGTCGACTGATTGCACCACGCGAGCTTGATACGTATATGTGTGGGTCAAGTTAAGACATTTTGTGTGGGACATACCCTCGACTGATACTTTTTTTTTGGATATGAGACAACTGGTGAATCAAATTTAGGGTAGCTTACATAAATGTGGGATGTCGAATGTGGCGAATCCGGTACCGAGTCTTGGACGGCAACCGACTCGGAGGGAGTCTAGCAGAATACCACGTCTCTCAGGCTGTCTTACAAACTTGCGTCAACTTTGGCCATGTTCGCGACATTCCAACCTCGTTCACACTCGCGGTATCACACGGACTTTGCAACCATTTGATGACTGGACGGCGATCATGAGCATGTACGAGTATAGCGATTTAACAGCGTGGTAGTTATATGATGTACAGACCGAGTATGATAGGCTCGATATCAAAATATTTCCACGTCCACACCGCGGATGGATACTGATCCACCACTGCGGTGGTTTACCCAGATGATTTGCCACCTGTTGCTGTGAAGGGATGTCGTCGCCATCACCGCACACAGATCAGACAAGCACCTCTCCATCGGCATCCAGGAACTGAGGCGCGCCGTTTGTCTTTGGCCGAAAGCAGTGTTCAGCGGTGGGACCTCCGAGGCCGACAGTGTTGCAGATGTACGCGACACCTCTCATCAAGAAATCTTCGTCAAGTGGAGGGTCGATACTATCCTCGGGAAGGTGAGTGTGTTTCGAGCCATTTATCGCAGAGCCAGAAGCTGAAATTTCGTTTGCAATGTCGTAGGGCTGAGTAGGAAAGTTTGAACTTTTATGGGGAGACACGAATTTGAATGGTACGAGGGGTGGCAGGGTCGAATTTGTTTCAGCGACCTGATTTTGTGTCACTAATTTGAAAGAGCTAGTATGAGCAATATAAAGAGGACTCACCCTTAAATTTTGGATTGATTGTGTAGAAGTTCGATGCATGCATTATTGTATGTTCAGTTGAGAGACAGAAGAATTGAGGTTGTCGCTGTTAGAGCGTGCCTAACAAGGGTACTAAAATCGATCTGTGTTAGGTTTATAATCCCATGACCCGGAAAAGTGAAGATTCTGCTGCAAGTCAGTGACCATCACTAGCATAAAACACTATACCCACACAGGACAATTATATAACATCATAGGACACCCAATGATTCCTGCACGTGGTTCAAACTGGCAGAACAAAAAAATATAAATTCAATGCAGCACATGTGGGTAGCATAACGAGCATCCTACTGGTACTCACAAAAGTACAATTCCTAATTCAGCAACATGGGAGCATATCCGTCCCACACACTATCTGCGTGTACATATATACGTCTGCACGCAGCGTCATAATGAGGTGGGATGATTTAATATTGCACCGAAAAACCACTTCAGGAGCTGCAATGAGCAATGCGGCGCCTGTACACAATGGTGCGTTGGTTGAGGTTTGAGGATTACATCCAAGGGAAAGAGGCAGGAGAACTTCGAAGATAAACAGAGATCTGACGCGCGACTCACGAGGAATTGTGGACAAATCGCGTTTTGATAAACGACGGACTGTCCCACCACCAGAGAATATCTGGCTGCGAAGGGACAAATAAAGCAAGGCCAATTGGGACTATCATACATGTTGATGTTGCGGAGGAAGACGTTAACAACTAAGAAAATTTGCTAGGAATACAGTTTGCTCATGTTGAATCCACAAGGTATTGTCAAACATGCGCAAATACATTTCCCTTCAGCACAACTCAGTCGCGACTCGCTATTAGGAATTGGCTCACTGGACCAACTAAGTCGTATGCAATCTCGTTCCATCTAATACGCACACGGATACATGCCACACATGGCTGGTGCATAAATCATGGAAGCTACAAAACTACTGAACCTCTCAACGTTTTCGGGTATTTCAGCTTCCTTGGCGGGCCCTGATATCAGGCCCCATACCCACACCCCACTTGCCGAGGCGTTACATCCCGACTTTTCCATCAAGTCTAGCTAGGGGGTCGACAAATTGCAATGAGCCAGCCCACCCTTCATATCATGGTCTAAGTGTAAGCACGCTTCTCAGTTCCCCATGATATTACACAGTTGTTTGAACGGAATCACGGATGCATCATGTGTCCAGGTCGATTCCCCATCAAGGAAAAACGCTTGATATAGACGACTGAATGATCTATTGTGCAGCATATTGATGTCCCCTTCTCCGTCGGGCTTGCACCCGGGCTGCTGGATGCTTGCATGCATGTCCTTCAGCTGGAGCAGGGGCCAATATCGTGAGCCGATGAATTGTACTTCGGAAAAATATTCATCATCACCCAATTCTGGAGCCAATTGGGTTCCGGCTGGACCTCTGCAACGAATACTATGGTTGCCTAATCGGGATAAGCTTATTGTCAAGCCCCTCCCGGAGTCGTCCTACCCATCGGAAAGGTCGCTGCTCGCACGATATAGTAATCCCATACGCATCCGCTATTGCTAGCTTGCTTATTGTTTACGTGTCAATGCGATCTCCGGGCGTGGCGGGCGCAGTTTCCGTGACTGGTGAGTTTCAGTCTGACAGTGATATTTTGGTGACAATTAGGCAGGAACATGCGGGATTTTGCAAAGTTCTCTCGCAGGCCAAGTCACGGTAGAACTTGGTGTATATAAGTCGCCCAAAACTGCGACTTCTATCAGTTTAACCAACTTTGCCTCTCGTCCATCAGCAGTCTATCCAACTGCCATCTCTCATACAACACCTACTCGTAAAAGTCACAGTCTCGTCCTCTTTAAATCCCCCAAAGCACAATGGACTCATTCTCAAACATCCTCGCTATGTTGTCCGCTTCAAAGGCCGATGACGAGATCAGTCCCGCATCTTCGACACCAGTTGAGGAGGAGTCGCAATCAAGCTCCGGAGGTTGTTACTGTGTCATTGCCTGAACGCAATGCATACCGTCTCATTCATATACGGATGTAAGTGGTAATGGTCATTTAATTTGCAGGATAATGGCTTACTGTCGTTGGTTGCAGCTCCAGAGCACTGCTCTGTGATCACTACTAGGACAGTGCCATATACACTGTAGTATTTAATCCACAGCTGGGTTTCATGAGCGATACCACTTCGTTTTATCATATTTCGTTCAGCACATTTCGATCTTCGTTCGCCATTTTTGTTGTATTATTATTATTTTCGTCAGGTTCTTTGGAACTAACGTATCTTGGGTACGGGTACAGGAGATACATATACATTCGAGACTATCGGTTATTCTGGTGAACGCACATATAATTATCTGTAGCACCAGCTGGAGAGAACGAACAATTTGTTACAAAGTTATTTCCCACTAGTAACAATTTGCAATAGCTGCCGAGCTCAAAACTACCAATCATACAGAAGGATCCACTCATTCAATTAGTCTGACCACGGGAGACTAACAGTTTCTTATATTTACTGACTGAGGATGGTACAATCAATCATGCCGCTCTCTTCTCCAAGTCTGAGTCCAAGCGAGTCTCGACGTCGCAGAAGCAACCCATCCTCTTCACTCCTTCATCAAGTCCCTCATTTGCTTTCGTGCAGCCACGAATATTTGCCACAACGAGCTGCTCATATGGGGTACCAAAGATCGATACCAGCTTGGAGGCGGCCACAGCGTAGCGAATACTTCAACCAAGAAGACGCCATGATACTATGTTGGAAGATTCCGGACAACTGGAGGTCTGACCGACTCCAGCGCATGATACATCGTGGACAAGCAAAAGGTTTTTGGAGATATAGTTGACTCTCTGAGTATTGACTTTCCAGGTCGAAATAATACTCCCAGAGCAATTCATCATCCACCGCTCCAACCTCTACGTACATTCTCTCTTCTCGGATGACTCTTCTTCTCGTGGACCCTCTGCAGGGAAGTCTTTCTGCGCTTCTCATCACCATCATAACGTTCCCACAAGCATACGCGAACCAATCCGGCAGATCAGCGTATTGTGTACGTGAAAGGGGACGGATCGGTCGATGGACTGTGGTGTCTCTTGCTCGACTTGATGCGTATCTCATTAGCTTTACAGCTACTACACTGCCACCGCAGCTTGCCCAGCTCTCCATTGCTCTGCATCGTCTCCGAAGTTCTACTAGGCAGCTAGTGATAGTCTTTACATCGCAAGGGCAAGGTGCCTTCATCCATGTATGATTTAAACGGGACAAAAAATTTAGTAAGGACATATCACGATGGTCGTTTGGATGGACCCCGAGTATGTTTCATGGCGCGTCCTCCAATTCACTTACAAAACACATATCACGAACATTCACCATGACAGTTGTGGCCCTTCTATGTCAACATATTGTGATTCACTTCGTATAACTGCTCTACGCATCGACCTGTATTATCTCGAGTGTCTGCATTCGCCTCGATCAAGGAAGATCCTCTGATATATTAGCAAATTTTCTTGCATCTGAGTCTCAGGGAAGGCTGGTACCTTATGGGTGGCAAGATGTAGCTAGAGACTTGCGGGGAAACTTGGGAACATGTTGAACGGTCGGTCTGCTTGCATGTTTCTTTTCGCCCTCACGAGACGTTTGCGCAGCATCCGTTCATCTGTTGCGGGTCAAATCTCGGTGTCAACGTTATATGATCTAGAATGCGACAGATACTGATGGTGGGAAGGAGCAGCATGATTAGGCGATGAGGGGGTGTGGCTTGGAGATGATGCAAACTGGTGTTATCAGTCACAGACTGGTGAGTTATATTTGCGCCCAATTTCTCGTCTGACTTCTCTGGTACCATGTCGACAGAGTCGGACTTATGAAGATTGATTGAAGGGACTGCCATGCCTCAGGGTTGTGGCCAACGAGGCCCAGTGAATGCATATGTCAGCCTGAGCGCAATGGCAGGTGGTGACAATGATCGCATCATGATTGGACTTATGTTGGATCGATGGCTACACACTTTTACTCATGGAACTCATGAATAACCTCGAGATGTTGGAAATGAATTCCCGACATCACGAACAACTTGTCGAAAACTCCCACTCTTCAGATATTTACTGCGCGTGAGACCGGTTTGCAGATCCGCAACCGAAATTCTATTGTGGTTCAATCAAGGACTTCTACTTTTGACTTGATTTCGCGCCATGACGTCGACTTCGACCAATCGAGGGCCTTGTTGAAGGAATGACCATCCATCTTCATCATGCCGCTTTTAGCGACACAAGCACCCGAGATCGTATTTCTAACACCATCATTGCACATACAGGTTCACACCTCTATCCGACACTCACTCCTTGAATATGACCATAGTCTCAAATGACCCTAGTTGGTGGCCGCTAGTCAGTGTGGCTCAGTTTAACAGCTATTGGATAGGTTCGTCGAGAGCCAGTCAGACAGTGCGTTGATGTCCCGATCTAACCTTGACTGTGGTTTCGCAGTTGCCGCCTCTGGTGTAGTGATATATGATTGGGGTGAGCAAAAAATGGTATTGAAGAATAGCTAATATCATGATGATATACTCAGTGATGACCTTCGTACAAGAGGTAAGTCGATCTCGCTACTGGAACAGCCGTCTCGCTAACAACGATCTCAATAGGTTGAGCTGGTCTGGGTGAGTAGAGTTGCATGTCAGAACAACCAGGATTATAACATCTATTCAACGCAGAGGCAACGGTTTTCTTTGATGACTGTTTTATACCTCAGCGTACGTGCCTCTATTAGAGGTGCAATTGGTGAGTGATACTGACTCCAAAATATTTAGGTACGCTATACTGGAGTATTATATGCTGTGTGAGTTTACAAGGCTAATGAGGTTGCGCTCTAATAAGCCATCTCTCGCAATCAGTGCATGGATTCTATGTATGTCTCATATATCATCCTTGGATCTTTTCTGACCAGCAGCATATAGCCACCCTTCCGACAGTCTCGCAGACAGATGCAGTGAGTATTTTTACCCGTGCCTCTAATTCCAGTACGATTGACTGCACACGCATACGCAGGGGTGAGTAAGATCTTGAACATCGTACTTGCTTGTAACGACTACGACAGGTGTGAGTTTATTTCAAGTGTTTTATCCTATGACGGTGATCACTAATCACTTTTATTAAACTTTTAGGCACTATTGTGGTTAACGCCCTGGACTGAACAAACCTGGTGACAGCTTTCATGCTGGGAGGTGAGTCACTTATTACAGTACTCCAGTGAACTTGTCCTGACTGGGATATTATGCAAGCTATCATGACCACTCGATTATATGCCATGTATTAAGGATCGAGGAAGATGCTCGTCTTTCTCATTATAATCCTCCTGGCTGTCAACATTGCCTGTGGAGTGCTCACCGGGATAGCAATGAAGTATGTTGTAGGGGGTAAGCTTTACTTCTCGGTTCGAAGAATAAAGCTCATTGGGTGAATCACAGAGGAGTTGATACTCTCCGGCACTCACGTGTGCACTTATTACTATGCGAGAGATGTACAGCTTCTGATTTCAATGATCTGGATACTCGATATTGTATGGGAGGTCCTCGCACTGTTTCTTTCAATTTGGGTCACTGTAAAACGCTTCCGTGAACTGCGACTGCTCCGAGTTGGACAATCAACAGGATCGACCGTCGAGGACTATTTTACAGTGCTGATAAAATCTCACGCCCTTTACTTCGGAAGGTGTGCTTGCAATGTGACCGTGGTTATCATCATTTCCTGAAGGTTCTGCATATGCTAGCTTTACTGCCGTCTCTTGCCTCCAGCTTGCCTATCTCTCTCCAGCCCTCTTGGTGTGTCGATATATCTCTAACCTTTGCGTGTGGTCACTGCTCACCATTGTTATAGGACTCAAATTCTACCGGAACTGTCATTTTTAGTAACATTCTTCAGATTCTCTCGAATGTGCAGTTGTTCGTGCTGGGACCACGCCTCATCCTTAGCGTTCGAGAATACCACACCCAGCTCGTGACCAACTCCGATGCAGCAACGGGCATGACTTCCATTGCCTTCCAGGAGCGCGTACATGTGTCAACTAGCAGTACTACCCAGGAATGGGAGTGTTCGCCGGGTGTTCTGCAGGGAGGAGACATTTGTCCGATGGGTATTATTTGGTGTTCCGAAGTACATAGATTTAAAGAACAGCCAGGCGAACCAGTATTTTGTTTTATCACGACTAACATAACTCGCTGCCAAATAACATGAAATCATGCAGAAACTCAGTCCCTGGGTGCTCGGTACTGACGAAAGAAGTATAACGGCTCCCGTTCAAGTTCCCGGTCCATTGACCTCACAATTCATTTGGTATGGTATTGTCCACACATTATCGCCGGCGCATGCTGTCTGTCCTGCGATCTGTCTCCACGAGAAATGTATTCAAGCAACCAATAAGGCATATCTGAAAATAGGTGAATGTCGGCTAGACGGTAAATATTTGAATACGTACAGCGTACTGAAACTAGATGGGTATCAGTGCAAGCATCGTAATCCAGACAGTAAAGGCACTTCTCTTTGATGAGGATGTCAATCAATCATGCTGTGCCTCGCATACTCTGTCGCGAATTGCACACCATCATTGTGTTACCACCCCGCGGCAATGTCTACTTCATTCGTTTCCGCCTACAAGCCGCGGCGCCGAAAGAACAAACATATCCACCGAGGGACCAGGTCATGCGGAATGCGGATATTCGTCGCCTTGCGAGTTATCCGAAAGCATGATTGTCCTGCAGAGTAAAGTACCGTGTGAGTTACAAAACATGCATATGTATACTTAAATTTCGTCAAATAATTCAACATACACTCGCTGGTATCGATCACAGTTGCTATTCCAGGTACCGACGGCGGGAAGTTGTCTTTTATGTAGGGAAAGTTTGGACACGAAGGCTAAGCTTGGGTTTCGATTGGGCAATCTGGCCGCCCAGGCCTGTGTGGCAGACAAAGTCCTCGGATGATAGTCTTTGATGGATTTACATAGAATCTTTTGCAGTGTTGAAAATGATCAATCGTGGAATGATCATCATACATCCAAGTTAGCCGCAAGACGCGATACTAGTATCAGACGACAACCAGAACAAACATTGTCGATTGCACTCGGCATTTACCGGTCCTGGACTGTACCCGCTGAACGGTTTACTACCTCCATGATCTACCTCCGCATCATGCACACAATAGCCATCAGGCTTCCTGTCTCTCATGTATGATTTCTGGATGATGTCCTATATAAGTATTCAACATATAATTCATGAATCAGGATGTATCTAGCAGTGCGATACATCATCACACCAAGTGCGTTTTGTATTGGATCGCTCTATGCCAACTATATATTTATTCATTGTTTTGATATAATGGCATAGCCCAATGATTCAAGCGTGCGAAGCGACGGGTAAAGTGAGTTATGTTTGCTTCGCTTTGACCCACTGTGCCACGGTTTTCTTGTCTGACTTCTCTGGTGCTATGCCGCAGAATGGCTCTTCTTCCATAACAGTAATCGAAGAAACTTTTATGCCTCGGGCTCATCCAAACAAGAACACCCCGAAAATCGTGTTGGAAATGAGGTTCTGACCTCCCGAACGACTGGAACTCTCCTGCTGTTCAAGTAGTCGCGTGCATAATACTGGTTTGCAAATTAAAATTAAAATCTACTTTGATGGCGGTCTCTTTTTGCTTGATGCTGCACCGCCGTACTTCACACAATCAAGGGCATTGAGGCGCGATCAAATATCCATATCCATCACGCCAATTTAATTTAGCGATACAAGCGCTGGACGGTGGTATATCTAGCACGGACACTAGATCGTTGACACCCCCAACATCACTCGCTCACACCTATCCCTCGAATATGACCGTAGTCTCAAATGATCCCAGTTGGTGGCCGATAATCAATTCGCAACTTTTTTATACCTATTGGATAGGTTCGTCCTATCAGTCGGTGATGCATTGATATCTTGATCTAATATCGACTTGCATTTTGCAGTTGCCGCCGGCGTCGTGGTGGTATATGATTGGGGTGAGTAGGACATTGTTCTGCAGCTGCTGCCATTCTTATGATATCTCTAGTACTAACACTTGGACAAGAGGTAAGTTGACCTTATCGCCGGAACAGCCAATTCGCTGAGAATTGTTTATAGATTGAACTGATCTGGGTGAGTGACGGAGTCTCGTCAAAAAAACAGGAGAATACAATGCATTCGCAACAGAGGCAACGCTGGTCTTCCATGACTGTGCTGTATGTCGTCGTTCGTACCTAATGTTTACTATGGTTGGCGAGTTGTGCTGACTCCAAAATGTTCTAGATACGTTATATTGGAATACCTTTTTCTATGTATGTATCGAGGCCAAAACTGGTGTTGTGCTAATAGCTCATCTCTACGATCAGTGCCAATATTCTGCGTATGTCTCACATGCACTGTGTTGAACTCTTCTGACCGGGGGCACACAGCAAATATGCCCTTTGTCTCGCTGACAGATGTAGTGAGTATTTCATAACTATCTCATTCCTATTCAATGAATATGCTTGTATGTAGGAGTAAGTGAGGTCTTGGCCGTTGAACTTGGCTCAACACAATAACTACACAGGTGTGAGTCAGGTGTTGATCCTAGTACGAGGGTGATAACTGATCAATTAGGTGTTTCAGGCGATATTCTGTACTACGGAATAAGTGGGACAAATGTGCTTGTAGCTGCCATGCTGGGTGGTGAGCTGCAATATCTCGGTGATATTGACTTGACTGAAAGATGCTGCAAGTCATCATGATCGCTCGGTTACATGCCATGTTTCAGAGATCTAAAACGATGTTTATCTTCCTGGTTGTTATCTTCCTGGTTATAAACATCGCCTGCGGGGTAATCACGGCAATAGGACTCTCACATACTGTAATGGGTAAGTGAGCTTTACTTATTGACTTGAAGCACTCACTGGACAACACCAGAGGATTTCATCCTCTCTGGCATACATATGTGCAATTTTGAATCAGAGGGGAATCCACTTCTGCCCTCAATAGTTTGGATACTCAACACTGTTTGGGAGGTCCTTGCACTGTGTCTGTCAGTCTGGATTGCTGTGAAACACTTCCGTGACCTGCGACGCCTCGGCCCATCGACAGGATCGGCTATTGGGGACTGTTTCAGAGTGCTGTTAAAATCTCACACGCTTTATTTTTTGAGGTGAGCTTGTAATCGAGAAAGTGGACATCTTTTCTGCTCAAATTCCGCACGTACTAGCTTTTTTGGTGTCTCTTGCCTCCAGCTTAGTTTTATCTCTCCAGAGTTCGAGGTGCGCCGGCCTGTCGCTGACATCTGCTTATACCCACGGCTCATCATTTCTGTAGAATTCATCTTCTATTGGATTTCAGATAGTTGATGGTGCTGTTGAGGTTTTATTGGTCGTGCAGATGTTTGTGTTGGGACCACGCCTCATCCTTAGTGTTCGAGAATATCACGCAAACCTCGTGGCCGATTCCGATGCAGAAACTAGC
>QLOO01009236.1:0-12524 GCA_003313855.1 Suillus sp. MG131
GCCGCAATGCCTACAAGGCTGCCATGTTTACCGTCATCGAGTCCGGTGCACTTGTGGCCAGTTGCACTTTGATAATGTTCGTTCTGGATGTAACTGGCAGCCCATCTGGTTTTATGGCATTCAATGTTGCTGTACAAATTGCTGTAGGCACCTTATGCTTATCTTCTTCTCGTCTCACATTTTCCTAGACCACGACGCCTCTTCTGATCATCGCCCGTCTCGGCCTTAGCCTGACTAACATAGGCACACATTTCGGCAAGTCATCGAGTCCTACAGTGACCTTTGCACCAGTCCAGATCGATATCACCGAGGATACCTGTACCTACCCTATGGCTCCCATGTCACCATTTGCTACTCGGAAGACTGGGAGTATGCAGTCATTCTGCCGTGAAGTGTAGTAACAAGAAACGGTTCTTGATTATACCTTTGTCACATCTACGATACTAAACAGACTATGGCCCGTAGTATATTGTGTGTATCGTCTGCGTTACCCCAAGCAGACGATATACCTAGTATAAAAATAAGTAGTAATAGTACTAACAAGTAACAACTCACATGGACTTATAAAAAGTTGTAATTTATCTGGGTTCTCGAGGGGATTTTGTCACATACAGGTACTGCAGGTCACGAGTCTAAATCAACAGCCCCGGGCCGTGAGTGCGAGATTATCCTGCTTGTATCTTGCAACTGCATATCGTAGTACTGTCTGTCATTAGACTCGTTACTTGTGACTCTGAGATGCCTGCAAAAGATGTTCTGCTTGTTGGCCTGGGCGGAGTTGGAACAATCTGTAAGTCACGAACAGCCTGACCCTTAAACCTCATTCTTCCCAACCATCATGCAAGTTTGATGTTTTGTGCGCAGTACTACTAGTAGTGACTGGCACTGATCTCACTCATAGATGCCTACATCCTTCAAAGCAGCAAGCTTGCGCGGGTCACTGCTATTGCCCGCAGTAACTATGACGCTGTCAATTGTAAATTACTGTGTCCTCTCTTTGAGATTTAGCTTCGAAGCTGATTCGATTCCAGCCAAGGGCATGAACATCAGGAGCAAAAAGTATGGCACTCACGAGAACTGGAAACCCTATCGTGGTGAGCAAGATCAATATATTCCCTGCAGTGACCGTCACTGCATCTTGGAATCATAGTGGTACCGTCAGTGGTAGAAGCTGCCGATAGGCCGTATTCCTATGTGGTCCTGGCGACCAAGGCGATTCCAGAGGTGATAAAGACATCTCAGATCCTAGAACCATTGCTTTCTAGTCCGTATAGTGAAAGGCACCCTCAGCCTACTTATGTCTTGCTCCAAAATGGACTGGGAGTGGAACGAGACTTGTATCATAGCGTCAAGGCCCTCAATCAAGGCGAACCTAAGATCATCAGCACTGTTGTATGGATTGCAACGAATTTGGTGGAGCAGAATGTGATCAATCACAACCACTTCGTAAGCAAACGTCAGGCGACCGTTCCGGATTTCTGACATAGATTTCGTCCGGACACAGGATCGTGTTACCATTGGAATGTACAGACATGGGGACCACCTGAAAACTACCAATTCTCCTGAAGAAGATGCTATTTTGACAGACTTTGGAACCATGCTCGAAACAGGAGGTTCAGAAGTGATCATCGCACCAGAGATACAGCGCAAGAAATTCGCCAAGACATTTTGGAATGTTGCATTCTCCTCCTTCTCAACCCTCATTGGATCTTCTCCTACAGCGATGTTCCGACCTCCACCTAAAGAGGGCCAATCGTATAGTCCTTATGTTGCGCCTCAGACAGCACCTGATATCATTCCCGTCCTACGTGCGATTTTACAAGAGATGATTACCCTTGGTGATTTTGAAGTGTATGAGCTCTCCGCATGTCTGACGTGTTTCTTAGGGCGTGCATTGGGCTACCCAGACAACGAAGATGGTCTACCTTCTTCCCTTATTGACAGTACTATATTACGTACTGCAGAGCTACACAAAGACCCTGCCTTTGTAACTCTCCCGAGCATGCTCCTTGATGCCCAGAATGGGCTGCCTATCGAGGTGGAGGTGATTCTTGGGGAGGTGGTCAGAATGGCCAAGGAAGTGGGGGTAGATGTACCAGTAAGCAGTGTTCGCCGTCGCTACTATCATAGCTGATATCTTCCCTGCAGCGCATTGAAACTTTATATACTTTACTGGCTATCATCCAAAACCAGACTCTTGGTGGTTTTAGACAGCCCAAAATCTAGGCGCAGTGACACTTTGATATAGAAATTTTATTCATTTCAACAGCATAATTTGACGGCACCTTCAAGTCAAGTCACATTACATTAAGGACTTGTCTCCATCTTACAGGTACCGCAACTCCCGTGTCTCGTGATATTCGAACCCTCGCCAAACATGACCTCTACCTGCAGCGGAAGCCCATGCAACTGAAGATTCATATGCCGGAAAACCGTCACGTTCCTTCAGGTGATCCGAACGCTCCTGGTGTCGATGGGACAGGTTTCGTTGCCGTGTCTGGGGCCACATGTGGACTATGTGTTATCCCTTCAATACCGACGGAAATCCCCTGAGCGGTGATTGCGCGATGCTGAAGTAGGGTATCGTACCACATATTTGGTGCTAGTCCCTAGGAACATCAGAACGCCGCAAATCCAGTTTTGAACTCCTCCACTGAGTACCATCAATTTCTCTGAGTTGAATGGTGATAAGACTAGCGGCCGGGTAAGAGGTCATTATCATGTCCGCACATTTGGAGGGTGACATTTCTGTTTCAGTTGCGATCAAGGTACAGACACCATCTGTCTGATCCTGTCATCGGCCAACATTCAGGTACTAGTGGACAACTTGCATATGATTGCGGTTCACAATGTTGTCCACGGCCGATACACATCGCACTACTGGTTATCTTGTTCCCGCTCCGTGTGAGTGCTGCAATGATCTTAGATCAACGCCGAGTCCATATTGAAAGAGAACAATACTTCGCCGAGCAATCAAAATACGGGCGCAGGGTCAATACTTAATGGGTACCCATGGTCATTCCAATGTCAGTATGAGTACCGATCTATGATACGGCGGTATCGGCGACTTCTTTTAGCACTAATGGCAATCAGGATAGACAAGCAACAGATCAGAACACTTAACGGCACTCACATCGGTCTGGTTTTAAACCGTCGACAGCTCCGATAAAGCCATCGATAGTATGCTCTATCAAGCTTAGCGTCTGGCACGTGGTCGTTATCACCAAAGCACCCCGCTGACCATACAAATATGCACACCCGCAATTGAATCGCATGAGAGGTTCTATAGTGCGCCGATTTGAACGTAATCATCCATATCGGTCATTTCCGACAGATACGGCGGAGCGCTCGCAGATCTGCCACGGAACTAGCGTCCCTCAGTGTGTGGGTACGTTGTGGCACGTTCACGGGGCAACAGTGTTTGATCGGCTTTCATAGAATCACACTTTTATTATTTGATCTGATGCATTCTTTTTGACCATCTAAGCTGCTACGAATGCTCAAGGTTTATTCTACACTCGGACAACGTTGCGTGCCGCCCAGCGTAAAAGGAATAATCTGATGGGCTGACTCCAGATAAGATAAGGGAATTGGATTCGATCAACATTTTATCATGCCCGATGACCTAACGTGCGGGCCGCGCAGCGCCAAACTATTACAGCATTGGATCAAAAATGCTCTAGGCATGGCAATGGATATGCTTCTAGCGCTGTCAAAATGGATAGTCGTTCCATACCGTTATGCTTCTTGATTTCGAAACAGAATTGAGTTCAATTGGCTAACTTTATGCATGAGACCGAACCTGACCTATCAATGCTTAGCGGCAACCCCCGATTCGATCGGTATTATTTATGTGTGGCTGTGTGACGACTCAGATACTTTGCATTAGTTTCAGTGGAGTTAGGCTGAGTTCCAGAAGGAGTGGCGCAGAAGATCAACGGAAGTTGTACAAAGTTGCATAGTTTTCATGTTGTGGCAGGTGTGCAGGGCTGGCATTGCAAAAGACGATTTCATGGGTGTGGACGTACCACGGATATGAAACAATGTCTCAGAGGTTTTGGTGCAGGTGCAGCACCATTCTAGTCATATTCCCTCTGTTAACGCCGATGCGGAAAGTCGAGTTGTGTGAACAGCTGAATAGTTAAGTGGAGATCATGTCAAACGTTGACGTTTCGATGAGTGCGGTCATGACCACACGTCCTGTCTTATCTGCCAAAAGATGAAATCAGCTGAACTAGCGCGACCCGTTTAAAGATTGGCAAGTGCGCTGCTGTGCGCCAGGTAATGAATCTCTATGTTACAGATGTGATATGAGTGCCAAAAGAGGGGATGTGCACATGCAATGTGCATGCGGTTTCGGAAAGCAAAGGGGCTACAGTGAAATGCAGTTACTAAGAACGAAGAGCCCTGGCATAAACAATTACCTCGGTCATCATCTACTTCCTCCATCTACCTCTCTTTTCTTGATATTCAACGGCTGCGTACCACATTCCACCAGTGATCGTGAGAAGGATGCCAAGTGCGTTTGTCGGCGTTATTGTAAGCTTGAATAGAATAACCGCACAAAATACAGAGAGGACTTGTTTGACATTGGCTGTGAGCTCGTTAGCAGATGTGCTGTTGCGTGTAGCAACAAGGGTCACTCACCAGCAACAGTCATACTCAGGGGGCCTGCTGCCCTATTCGCCGTAAAACTCACAATATTGAGACCAAACGCAATCAGGCCATTAACCCCAAGGAGCGTCGCCTTGACGGGCGTCATCTGGTCTAAACTCCATGCGTGCACGCGGGATAATTCCCCCGTAATGTATGCGAGAAAAACGCATTGAATGAATGCAAGGGGCGCCATCCGCATCAACAGGTCTAGCGGATGCAATTGTAACCGCGGGGGAATGACAAAATTTACCCGTGGCTGCGGAGAAGTCGGTGACGGGGTCGACTGCAGGATAGAAGTGTAGATAGTTTTAATGGCAGCAAGTACTGTTCCCAGCACGGTCAAAATGAGTCCGCTTGTTGTGTACGAATAATCTCCATACGTCCTACATGGAAATTAGCGGGAGACGGTCTGAGGCGAGAAATGACTCACGCAAAACCAACACCAGCTATGACAGGAACCAGGGATGCCATCTTGTGATTGCTACTCCGGGTGCCAAATAAGAAGATCGAGAGAAGAATTATGAAAATCGGCGTGGCTGCACGGACTACTTGATGAAACTGCGGCACTCATTATCAGCTCATAGCTTATGCTAGGGATGCCATTACTCACTGGAACGGTGACCAGATGCAGGGATACGTTGCTGACAGCGATGTTAATGGTGTATAATACACTAAATGCCACGAGCGCCAAGTTGTCTGGGGTGGTGAGTTCAGCAGGCACGAATGCACCATTTTTCAGTAGTACGAGGCCTCCGAAAGTCCCACAGAGAGCGTGCAATGCAGTGAGGGTGTATGGAAAGGGGAAGTGGATGAGGACACCTTTGTTGTATAAGGTAAGACCGAGGTTGAAGCAAAAGTAAAGAATGAGCCAAAATGCCAGCGAGCGACGTGAAGATGAGGGAGACGATGAGTGTGTTCCAAGCAGAGGGGTATATTTTTCCGATGTGAGTTCCGAATGGTCCGAAGGGTCATCATAGACGGGTATACGAGTATCAGAAGACACGGCAGGTGGGGGTAGCATGTCGGGGGGCGATGGTGAAACAAGGCGATTGCCGCTCCGCAAAAAACGTTGGCGAGATACAAGAGATTTGTGACGTCTGTGTGCCAGTTTATCATCCCTTGAACCTGATATACCTGTCAACGAGAGTTGCAAAGTGTGCCTGTAGGTGCCCCACGCATCTTCTTTGCTACCCGAAAGGGGTTGTAAAGATGACGTTTGAATAGAAGGAGATTGAGTTATGAAACCGGTGCCCTCGTGTTGGAGGATACTACCGGACCTTTTCTTCGGGAGATCAAACTGATGCTGAGGATTCAGAACTGGAGTTGACAGTAAATCTGAGATCTGTCCAGACAGGACAGCATGTGACTCATGCCGTCGGTGTAAGCGTTCTACGGGCAATGATGTTGTTCTGACAGCGACGGTGGAGTCGTCACGGGCACGCCTCTGCGCAAGCGTTGGAGCGACGCGCAAACGCTGCCTGTTATTCGGAACGACTTTGTCCAGGCCAACGAAAGGTGCAAACGGAAGTTGAGAATGGATTGATATGGTACTCAAAGCTTGGTCCTGCTCGACCCTCACAAACGAAGACATGCGAGAGTGCGGAAACAGATAGTGGAAGTCTCTCTGAGAAAAGCGTCACTGAATGTCGAAATTTGCGTAATGCTAACAACCCTACATGGTTGACTATACCTATTCTTGTTAGACGCCCAAGGCATGTGTGATAATTTAATCTTAGCATGCCGGCACGGATCGCGCCGCGACTCAAGTCGTGTCTGAGACTCCTTGCAACTATTCCAGTTCTTACGGTTCCGAGGATGTCAATCTGATCACTCGCAGTCGTGGACAGAACCTGAAGCTTACCTTGGGAGTCGGCGATAGAAATCGCAAGGTCAACGACGGGTTAACGCTTATCAGATAATTGCTTGAAAATATACTAATTTTAGTGTCCAAGGGCCGCCGGAAGCACGTAATACTCCTAGTACTGCGGACACGATGCGATTTGATTCATCAAAGGTAAGTTGCCATTGCTTCAAGACCCTGGGCATGAGATAGTTGTATAGGATACGACGGCTAACGGCTTTAGCTGCGGTTGCATCTACAGTCTGCACTTTGATCGGCCATAGAGAGGCCATGTGATACTTTCGACCGAGACAAAGCGGAGTTGAGGAGTTGAAAAAATACCCCGTGAAGGCGGAGGTGCCTAGCTAGTACCCTCTAGTACCTCGACCGGTCCTAGTACATCGCCAGGAGAAACTCTCCATTATACAAGCTCATACCGGGTTCGAATCTGTAGCAGTCTTACATGATGCATATCCATGGCCAAGCACTAAACGTAAGCGTCAAAACGACGCCCGTGATCACGTGTAAAGTCGAATTTCGTGTAACATTTCCTTCACGAAGACTTAGCTAAGCATCATCCTTTCGTGCGAGTGCATCAGGGCCTACAGGACCACAGGTATCTTGTCTTCTCCGGACTGTCGTATTCAGACGCAGTTGCCCAGAGTTGTCCTTGACGTGTCTAACTATGCCGGAACACAGTGGTTCAACCCAAGGTGTCAAGCGATCCACATCAGACGTAGAGGCTGCCCAGTCAGCGCCTTCAAACTCCAAGAGACTCAGGGTCGATCAGTCACCAGAAACGAGCACAAGACGGGACACAAAGAAGCGTAAGAAGAGGAGAAAGAAAGAATCAGTAGTTGTCAAACTGGATCACCGTCATATGCCAGACAGTTCGTCTCAGCCTCAGCGGCCGCCAGTGTCAGCTCGCAATCAAATCATTCGTTTTACGTCCACCCAGCCGTCAGAAAGCAAGAGCAGGGTCGAAGTCCCATCAGACCCTCTCGGTCACGGGGCTGATACTGAAAAGAATTCTGAACAGAAATTGCAATCACCTATCCTGGTACGTCTAAAGTATTGTTTATTTCAACTCATTTAGTTCCCTCATCGTGATATCGCACAGAAAGGAAACGAGTCATCTGAAACCGCTAATCTTAGTGATACGAATCAGGCCCCAAATGCCAACTCGCAAAAACCCTCAGATCAAGTTGTTCCTGAAGACAAGATTTCGCAACTGACAAAAGAACTGACAGAGAAGGGCGAGGTGCGCATTTCATCATAGCAGTTGATGTTCAATTCAAATGTTTTATCGTATTAGCTTCTGGCTGCGCATCAAAGTGTTCTCAACAACATTTCCCAAGCTCTGACATGTCAGATTTGCCTCGACGTGATGTATAAGCCTTATGCACTCGCCCCGTGCGGTCATGTGGCCTGCTATGACTGCCTTGTTCAATGGTTTAACGCTCCGCCTGCTGATAATAGACCTGCCGTACCAGCCATTGTGCGAAAAAAGACATGCCCACATTGTCGAGCAGTCGTGCGAGATCGTCCCGCAGAAATATGGACTATCAAGAATCTAGCGCAACTCATAGGGAAGAGCGGTCTTGTCAGCGTGCCTCCGCATCTTGAAGGGCAAGCTGACGTTGATCGGCCTGCGGACACGGATCCTTGGGATGGCATCTTCCGGAAATCGACCCATGGTTTCCTTCCCTGGTTACTCGCAGACGATGCAGATACCGAGCCCCGCCGCGGAGAAGACGTCGGTATGCTTGATATGGAGGACGGAGGAATATATCGATGTCTGGACTGCATGCATGAGATTTGGGATGGCATGTGTACGTCATGCGGTAGGCGGTATCCTGGTCACGAAGGAGGGGAGGATTGGTCAGACGATGAACTCGGTTTGGACTTTGGCCCAGGAGTAGAAGAGTTTGACCCTGAAGATGATCCAGGCTGGATAGGTCTCGAAGAGGGCGAGGGGGATGACGAAGATAATGGCTTGGCGATTGCCGATTGGTACCCAGGTTTACCAGTGTTCCGTTGGCGCTTTGGCTTTGATGAGCGGGATGAGGAGGATGAGGAAGACGATGAAGACGACGAAGGAGATGAAGATGCTGCTTATGAAAGTGACTTCATCGATGACGAGCAAGACACCGGAATTCCTCCAGGCCCGATACAGCAGTTGCCGCACATATATGAGCTTTCCGATGACAGCGATAAGGAAGACCGCCGTTCGCACGTAGATGCTGACCTGCTCTCCGAGGAAGACGAACCATCACTTTCCAGGAGACCGGGCCGAACAGCACCCATTGTAGTTTCCTCCGACGAAGATGAGGACGAGCTCGATAGCGCTTTGGCTATCCGTCCCTCGCGTCCGAGACGCGGACGCCTTGTTGAGTCAGATGATGAGGTTGTGGGTTCATCGGACGGCAGTAGCCAGTGACTCGTAAGCATGAATAATATTTTCCCTACATAGAAAGCATCTTCGTTTGATCGTCTTGGCATGCGATTTTCTAGTGAGACGCAAATGATCGCCAGCGATTTTTCCGCGATGCATCTTTGATACATCCTGACCTGTTATCGCCGCAGCATCTCTCGCTTGGAGAGCGGCAGAAGAATTCGGGCGAGTCTTGCGAGCTCCGTTTTGGGAGTCGCAGCAGCACCTCAACTTGATAATTTTATGGGAATAATAATGATGCATCAGGTTCGATCTCACTGTCAACGGTTTGAAAAGCTTTGGTTTCTGATGAGAAAGGCCGCCGCCCTAAAATAAGCCTGTTACGAGGTAATTTAATTCTTTATCCTTCTTATTCCTTACTCTATCCCGTTAATATGTTGTGAGGGTCAAGCGTATGGAATTTCCAAACTTTGTTGCCAAATCCATAGGATTCGATGTCGCTGGTGAAGACCTTCCTCATGCGCAAACTTCGACTGCGCTTATTCTGATGGCGACCGGTGTACATAGCGGGTGCAATCAGACAACTGGTCGTGCGCTCAAGCACACTAACACGAGGAGCGCCACTCCGCTAACGATGGATCACCCTTTTGATGAGCCACTCGATTGCATATTCCCCTAGGTCACTGTCACCATTTACTTTTTCCAGGGCTTGTTTGCAGGTACCAGTGAATTATCACATGCACAGCTATGATAGACTTTGAAAGTGCCGTGCTCATATATGCCAGGTACGAAGATTTGACTAGATTCCATCAATGATATACTTTGTTTGCACGAGGCGTTGCACGCGGCGTTTGGGCCTGGTGCAGGAGAACAAATTCATAAGCAGCACAGCTAATACTTCAAGTTCGCCGATGATGATCAGTCCGCGTGTTGCGCGCCATTCACGTATGTCCTTGGAGTTGTTTAAAAATTCTGGTTGCTTGACAGAGTTGCTAGCTATAATAACGTCACAGCCTGTTACGACCACGTACGTACGTTGTCAGATGAGAATTGGGTGGTTTCCCGTCGCTGCTGAATTCGAAGGATTGGGCGAGTCCAGTTTATCTTATCTAGTCGTGATAGTGCTTGCGCACCGACACCGCGCAACGTTGGCGATTTGCTCAAGATATGGGTCAGTTGTTTGCGGTCCAATTCATGCACCACCCTTGTCTTCATCCCCAATTGGCATATCCCGACAAACCCTTGGCAACAGTAAGCACATCGGCCAGCCAACAACAAAGAGTCCAGTACTTCAAGTTTCCAGCCGACGTTATGTGTGAGTCAGTCGACATCATGAAATAGAGTTGTTTGCAAATCACATCCGGCTAGACTACGTTAATTGTCTTCATCCTTGCTTCATCCCCAGCTGACCGTTCAGAACCGTGGAAAAAATCAGCACAGCTTTACACAGGTGATTTTTGTTTGTTCGACAGAGTCCCGGCGGAGCTGTTCAACGGGTGTCTTCGAATTGCACTGCTTTTATCCTCGTCTTTGTCCTTGTTAATCAGTCCGGGCTTGTGAATTGTTGTGTTACTACTAAGGTTTTGCTTCATAGCTCAATCGAATTCGCAGTGATGACAGGGACCCAAGGTTCGTTTCTTGTGCAAGTTGAAGAACAATGCCTGAAGAATCAGCTAGACGCCATATTATGCGTCTAGTCATTAGTATTCTCGTCATCATACCTCCATATTGTCCCAATTTTGGCGATGCTTCCATGCTGACCGGGGTGGAGAGCTGCCTCGCGTGAACTGCGTGGATCAGGTCAGGTGACCGTGCTCTATCATAATGCATGTAGCAGATGCGTGGACTTTGTGCTGTGCAAGATGGCCAGCTTCCATCCTTCACGCGAGCACAAACATGCGTAAGGCGTATGGTCCCTTTGTGCTTCTTCCTCACTGCAACTACATTCATAACCAGCCTGCCACTGCCCTTTGGCCATTCACTTCTCCAATCACACCAACTATTACTACTTCTCTTCCTTATAAGGCTGGCGTCCCCACACCCCTCGACTGCTATGCGCACCAGAACCACCAAGGGCAGCCCTGCTTCTCCTGTTCCTCGCCCACGCTCCCAATATTCCTCCAACGCTATGCATTGGCTCTTCCGCTCAAACTTGCCCCATCGAAGAAGCTCTGCCGCATACAGCGCTGACCTTGGGCGGAGGAACTTTTTTGGTATGAGCGAAGTATTTGGTGTTCTTCTGAATGTGCGTCTCCGACCACTACACAACCCGGCTCACTCGTAATTATTCATAGCCTTCCGAGACGCTTCGCTCCCTGCGCGAGTCAAAGCGCCTCCTCGAGGAAGCCCGTAACGAAATCAACGAGACTCGCGACTTGCACGAGCGGTCTCCGTTGCGTACAAAACACGCGTTCACTCGCCTCCCGTGGTTCCTTCCGCGGGAAACCGAGATCCGAGTGATCGAACGTATCCTGGAGGGCGAGCCTGCGTTTACGGTCATGTTCGGCGCAAGTTCCGTTGGGAAGGTCGGTTCCTCTGCTTATCAGTGCGATCGCCCATTTATCAAAAGATTTTAGACTGCCCTCCTGCGCCAAGTTCTCTCGCGGAACATCTACCATGTTCTTCACTTCGATTTACGCATACCTGGTTTTGCGGATATGACGAGTCTTTACATGAGTATGTCGCAGCAAATGGAGCGGTACTTTGTCGAAATATCGAAGGCGACGCCTGGATATGAGGAATTCCAGAAGGAGGGTCTGGAATTCAAGGTTTGGTAAACAATCGCATTGAAGGATGGTATTCCTGATATGATCACAGCATGACAGGTTGAACGTCGAACGAAGGCTCAACGATTCTCCTGTTGGAAGCTCTGGTTCGCAAGTCAGGACGAGCGATATTGCGAGACTCATGGAGCTCTTCCAGGTGCGTACTTCCACCTGATGATGCGCTTTTCATTGACTTCTTTGATTCAGAATTCGCTTCTCAAGTACAGCGAGTTTGAGCCGCCAGAACAGCCACCAGAAAATGGAAAGCGTAAGAAGGACTCCGATGTGTCCTCAGACCGGACAAAACTCAACAGCTCATCGCCCTCGCCCTCGCATAAATCACGGTGGTTATTCAAACGCAAAGGCAAGAAGCCATGCGACGGGCAGCAGGACCATGAACTGTCCCCGTTGATGGCCAACTCCAACGCCCGTGATAAGGAACATGAGAAGGCCCCCAAGAGGATCCCGGTAGTGTTCTTCGACGAAGCACATAAACTGTGGGTACATCTACCTGACGGTATATATTAGACGCTGATGAGTCACCGTCGCAGCCCCGCGCTGATTCAGTCATCTGATGCGATGAAATGCCTGCTAGACTCAATGCTGGTACTCACAAAGCAAGACAGGTTATGTCATGTAATCCACGCTACCAGCGACCCTTTCTATCAAGCATGGCTACGGCAGTTGAACGTGATGCAACACTGTAAAGTACGTCTTGACACTTTACGTGGTTTTCGGGAGTTGATTATTATTATGGATGTAGATTATCACCGTTGGAGATTGCACGAAGGCAGAGACGCGAGCCTTCTTTGTCGAGAAGATGCTCCCTCGTGTTCCAGAAAACCTACGCGCAAGCTTGTCGTTCGAT
>QLOO01009250.1:0-12226 GCA_003313855.1 Suillus sp. MG131
GAGGCCGGTTCCAGAGCAGAGAAGTAAAGTTGAAAGGCTCCGTGCGCAACTTCCATCAAGAAGTCGCATGCTCGCTCCGATTCACCGTAGCTCGCAAAAGATTGGAAACGAGGGGAATATGCTACTCACCTCTCCTAAAATCCATCCCTCCTTTGTATTACCCGCAGCACTTACAACTCCATGTCTCTCCGTCGTACACCCTTTATCGCAAAGCACTACAAATAGCACGCCAAGCACAATCGCAGATACATAATCCAAGTTGTACTCGCTCGCATGTGCACTATTTGAATTTGACCCTGGACTGGACAGGGCCACGCCACCCTCCCACACGCAGAGCGCTTGCCGAGACAATGCATGAAGAAGTGCAGGAGATGTCAGGTTTTCTTTCGGTGACGGATCTTTCCTTGACTTCTTTGGCCCTAGCGAGGTACCCGTCCTGTCGTTATGCGCGGCCCTTTCAGGTCCAACTGATTCAGAAGAAGGTCCGGGGTGAGCGGGACTGGAGCTGTGAAGGGCAGCACTAGCGCTAGCGGCGCTCTCTTCAACCAATAATGCCAGTGCGAAAGCACCCGACACAGATGCAAACAAGGGGAGGGATGGAGTAAGGACTCTACTTGAAGCTTGGGATTGAGACTTTTGCGAAGGCGGAGGTGAAGGTGGAGGGGCAGGAGGTGGGCCGAAAAAAATGGTGCGGGCTGTGTCTGTTTTATTCATATCTGTGGGAGTACGAGAAGAATTATTTGAGGTGTTCGTGTTCATTGACGACGCACTCGGACGAGATGGTTCATCTGAAGAGTCGTTTGTTGAACACGACGTACTCTCACACTCTACCCACCTCCATATGCCTTCTGCACGCTCTTTCCAGACGCGCCAGCTGAAACAGGGCCCGGGGATCATCCTGAGGGCTTCTTCTGCGTGTTCATATAGGCGGGTGCGCCGGCGTGGAGCGAATGGGAGATGGGAGAGGAGGGATTTCATGAAGAGGGGTGGAGAGGATGAGGACGGATGTGGTGCATAGTAACAGGAGATTGAAGGCAGCAAGAGGGGGAGAGGAAGGGATGACGGGGGATTTGAAGAGGGTAAGAGCAGGGAGGAATGAGATGCAGGTTCAGATTTAATATACCCCTCCTGTAAGTCGGAACCAGACGATTGTACTGGTAGCGGCTCTGGGATGTCAATCTCCTCCCACCACATAGCTGTGATATCGTCCATGGTGGGTTCATGTGGGTTAAACGAGTTGACGGCGTGAATAGGTAATTGGAGAGTTGTAGATGATGAGGAAGAGGAAGGAAAACGAACACCTGGTGCTGAAATCTGAGCGAGCTGTGACTCGACTGCTATGAGTCTGTTGTTGAGGGAGTGAAGGTCACTATTGGGATGGGGGAATCAAAATTGGCAAAAGAGGAAGGGAGGCATGAACAGACACTTTCTCAGCAGCAGCAGGGGAGTATATACATCTAGCAACCGTATCGCGCTTGGTACAAGAACCGCACGGGGCTCGACGATCACATTTCAGTTTAAGACGTTTGCACTAATTAGACAGGTGAGTGAGTTTACAGAGTAAAATATTTCGTACAGACCTCTGCGCAAACCACGGTTACACGAGAGCGAACTTGCCTGTTAGAATATTAGAAAAAAAGAAAGGCTATGATTGAAAGGAGGATAGAGAGGACTCACGGGCCAATTGCTTGGGTAAGGTGCTCACCGCTACTACTCGGGTCCATCATAAGGAGTAGAATCCAAGTCAGTAAAGCGAGTTCGTCACTGTCGTAGCTGTCGTAGTTGTCGTTGACTTGATAGGATGCAAGAAACAAGCGCTGAAGAAAATAGTAAACTTAGGTGACGAGAGTACCTCCACTACAGCGGTGCTCCAGGTCCGAGACCCCGTAAGACCATCAAACGGGATAAACAAACACCCCTGTCAGACGACTTACATCCAACTATAATTTCCGCTTCGGTGCCTACAGTCAAGTACTTACACCTTGTAACCTAGGGACCTATGCCACGTTGCTATCTCCTTCTACCGACCTTCGCAGCCTCTTTTGCATTCAGCGGTCTATATATTCTTCTCATTGGTATATCACTGTCCATAATTTCTATAGAAGATTGCTCTGCTCACTAAGAACGGACTCCCCCGCGGAGCCTGTGCATTTTACGCGGAAATCGCGCAGAAATAAATCTAACAACCCAAAGACTATGCACCTCGTTGCGAGGATCTATAACTAACAGCATATCCCTATCACCACGATTTGAATGGTCATGACATCTATGTATACATAAAAGTACCTTCAAGTTGTGCCTTCCTGCAAATGTGTATTGCGCACGCGCCATCCTTCGATTTCAAAGTATACATCTCGGCTACGTTCGAAAGCTTGACAGCAGCCTTTCTCATGTCGGTTCAGACACTTGTACTTATACTCACCCCTAATTCGTAGTCAAGGCTCGACGGTCCTCGACCCTGGCAATCATATCGGCGTCCGAATCGGTCACTTCTAATTCTAGGCCAAGTACTGTCAGATGGACCGCTCTGAACAAACGCTGAACATTGCAAGCTCGGTCCTGCGGGGTCATTAATGAACCTCGAGGGCAACTCGAGGGTCTCGTGACGCTCTCTTCCTTCCTTGAGGCCGGGCTCTCCCGGTTCCCAGACGTCAGTGGCATCCCAACACCCGCGCTATGCTTCTCACCTGTTCCTACCTTGTTCACACCCACAATATGGCGTCTTGATAGGTACACGCGTCAAATTTATACCGTATCATTCCATACGTCATAACGCTCGTAGCAGAACTCATAGCCCTTTGTAAAAATCTTGGCTCTGGCGGCATTTCTAAAAATAAGTGCGCTCATGTCAATAAATGCCACCATAGAAATGTGCCAATCGTCACTTGCCCATCATTTTATATTAATTTCTTGACAAGACGTTGAACGACAAGATATATGAATGTAACGGGCAGGGTTGCTCACATGATGCTAACCAAGGTGCAAATTGGTCCCAGACGACATCTGACAAGAACAGCATGTTGATCGCATGAACGTGTAAGCCCCTTCTCAAGACTCGATACGTTTCTGGATCCTTGTGAGCAAAAACAGAACCCGCGAGCCCCCAAGGCAGCCGGCAAGGATATCTGCAGGACGAAGGCAAATCGGACTCCAGAACACAGCAATATTGTGGACAATCAAATACTAAATGCAAACTAAATGGAACTTGCCTCGTACCATCTCTGTGTTACTCGAAACACGCTAAAGGCATCCCTCTAAGCTTCCGTTGTACGATGATTAAAATCAGAAGTATTTCTTTGCCGCAAAGCCCACAAAGCAGTGAGGGTGTTTGGACTTTGCCTGTCGAAAATCAGCAGAAAACCAGACAATGATCCGAACATACATCAGTAGCAACAGCACATACGACAAAGCCTCGAACACGACCGCGATGAATTCAAAGTACAAACTCTATCATTACCAAGAGTGCACTGCCTGTCATGGACAACGATCTCGCGATGATATCAAGAATGTTTCGGTCTTTGGTATGGTGTTATTGAACCAGAAAGCCATAGCTTTGGAATGGAGTTGCGTAACATCTTCTTGATCTGATTGCAACACAACCGCGCACCTGATGATGCTTACTATAATTTGACCGCTGTGGAGCAGTAGTTTCCACCGTTCGAAAGAATCGCACAACGGGATACTAGCACATAACACAATCCACAATCGTGCGAGCTCTGTATCAAATTATGCCGTTCTTGCTGGTCTGATGCCTGCGCCATGAAACTTGATTGTCCGAGAACTTATCGAGTCTCTGGAACAACGACCATATTATGTGTCATGAGTGGACTACTACTAGGTTGCGCTCACGCTATTTTTAGGATCGCTGGAGCCAAAATGTTGCGGGCCGTCGCCCGTCCGGACTTGGCAGTGCATCGCGCAATGCACAGGTGTGCACTACAGCAAGGAATGTTACAGACACTCAGCCTCGCTGGCACTAGAATAGATCGAGGTATCCACCCTTCTACACCTTCGACTCTTATTTCGCTGTTAACGTTCAGGCCCCAGCTCACATCGAACACAACCACTGGACCGCCTGACACCAAACATCGTTTGGCGCTACCTAAGCAAAGCTTTCAAGACGTTTTTTACACGTTCGTGGTGATACATCGTCCCTCAAGGAGGTAACTCGCCCACATTTCCCCCAAACTGGTTCCAGTTCACAATCTGCGACACAAATGAGTCAAGATCACTGTCGGTATTTTCATCTCTAATCCCCGTTGTTTTCTGATCTCTTTATAGTTTTTGGATCATTTGAAGGAACTTGGGAGAAGCTGTCCCAAGTCGCTGTCAAGGGTGCTGAATATGACTCTCGCGAACGCCGGCCCCACCCAAAATGTTTGCAAGGGACCAGAGTGCACCTTCTCAATTACATCCACAGACTACTAGACGACCGAGAGAAGAGTCACCTCATTTGGCTACATGGCACGGCAGGGGTCGGAAAGTCTGCTGTTGCTTTCACTGTGGCTGAAACGATGAGAGATCTAAAAGTGACAGAGGAGACACATGTCGAAAAGCGGCTTGCGGGAACATTCTTTTTCTCGCGAAAGCACACGAAACGCTGCACCACTGGCTATTTCTTTGCGACGCTTGTCTACCAACTTGCTAGCAATTTTCCTAGCATCCGGGAGGACGTCAACAGGACTATCCGAGACAATCCTGCCCTTCTAGACCCTGACAAATCTCTTCGCGACCAGGCGGAGGCATTGTTCATCCAACCTCTCCGAAGGCTTCGATTGAGATTGCGTGGATGTCCGCCTTTGGCATTTGTTGTTGACGCTCTTGACGAATGTACGTCTGAAACCGAGCTTTCTGATCTCATTCTTTACCTTGCACGGGCTCTTCGTGAACCTGATCTCCCCGTGGTCCACATTCTGCTTACGAGTCGCTCGGAATCGCATATTTGTAAATCCTTCCAGAATGTCGAGGTGCACCCGCGGGTGTGCGAGATACCCGTGAAAACTTCAGGGGAGGGCGTTGCCGCCACCATTTCGTTGGATGGTGCGGATGTTGATAAGGACATCTATATTTTCTTGCATCATTCCTTGACAGAGCTGCAAAGTCGTCATCCTGATTTCCCCAAACCATCAAAGGATGAGCTTGAGCGGCTTGCCAGCCGAGCGGGCAGACGTTTCATCGTTGCGTCTACGATGATGAAGTTTATTGATGATGGAGACAGTGATCCCCGTGATCGGCTTCAAGTCATGCTGGATCGAGCGAGTGAATTGCTACCAGGAACAGAGGTGTACAAGTTGTATGACCGTATCCTCTCCACATGCGCGGACCCCAAGCGGGCATACCAGTATTTGTCCATCGTCGCTGCCCTCGCAGATCCTCTGCCAATTTTGCAACTCTCCAAACTTCTTGGCCCTGGCCTAGGCAGGGACGTCGAGACAGCACTGGTGCAGCTACGGTCTGTCATAGATATCCCTACCGACGGCAGTCTCCCCGTGAATATATATCACTCGTCCGTTCGTGATTATGTTTCGGACCCCTCAAACTGCAACCTTTCTCAAGTACACGGCATCCCATCACCCCACTCCTTACTCGCTCGCTCCTCTTTCCGCTTGATGATGAAAGAGATTCCTGAACATTCAGCCCTCTTGGATCTGCTCTCAGACTTGAATAAGCACAGCCAAACTATGAAGTCTCGGGGTCCCCGGCGGTTAAAAGAATCGTTATCCTTCCTCGTTCAGCCACCAGAACCACTGTCAGTTCTCATTATTCTACTGTGGCTTCGAGGAGATCGTAGTTCAGATTTAGAACCCTGGCTAGGGACACAGGACGGGTATGCCTGGCTGAAAACTCCAAGAGGGACAACTTGGCTGTGCACCATGGGTGGAGAGAATTGGCTGCAGACCCAGGGAGGGCACGACTGGCTACAGACTCAGGGTGGAAGGGACTGGCTGCAGATCTGGGCTGGAAAACGCTGGTTGTGGTCCTTGGGTGGCAGCATGTGGCTGCTGACCAAAGGTGGGAGTGATTGGCTGCAGACCCAGGAGGGTAAGGCCTCGCTGCGAACACAGTGGGGAAGGGAGTGGTTAGAAACCCTGTTGGGGAAAACTTGGTTGGGGAGTCAGGGCGGGAAAGACTGGCTGAAAACTCAAGGCAGGCGATACTGGCCGCTAGATAAAGATAACTGGCTGTTGGAGTACCGTGATGCTGCGGAGATTCCACTATCAAACGTGCGAATCTGTGCGCCGAAGAAGGACCGGTTATCGTTGAACCAGATCTGGCTGCATCACAGTAATCACAAGCAGAGGGCGAACTGGCTGAAGACCCCTGACGGACTGGATTGGCTGCAGTTTCCAGAGGGGGAGACTTGGCTGCAGACTCCCGAGTTGGGCAGCCGATACTGGCTGTCGAAAAAGCCGGGGAAGGCGTGGTTAGGAACCATCGGAGGAAACTTATGGCTGGAGACGCCGGGAGGACGAGACTGGCTGGAGACACTTTACGGGAAAGACTGGCTGCAGAGTCGCAGTGCAGAAAAGTGGCTGAAGACCCAGGGCGGGCAAGACTGGCTGGAGACCAAGTATGGGCGAGACTGGCTGGAGACGCAGAGTGGGCGAGGTTGGTTACAAAAGTGGCTGAAAACGCTAGATGGGAGAGACTGGCTACAGACTAAAGGCGGGAGAGCTTGGCTGCAGACCCAGAACGGGCGAAACTGGCTGCAAACATCCTATGGCAAAGCATGGCAATCGACTCCTGCGGCTTCTGTCTGGGTGACAATGGAAGAGTTCTCGAGCACAGTGGAAATGATCAGCGAGAATGGATTTTGCCCAGAATCGTCTTCGCTGCCAGCTTTCCAAGTAATCCAGCTATTCAAGAGTTTACCAGATCTCTTGATGTTTTCGGCGTTCGTCGCATTTAGGCACCAGGATCATTCCACCCCTGCATTGCCAGAATCTCATTTTTCACCAAACAGGGAGATTATTCATGCTATGAATGCCTTTGTGACTTTCGCAAACGAGGCACTGGAGCGAAGTAGATCGTCTTCCGATGCTCTCAAGTATGCATGTCAAAACTGGGCGATTCATCTCTCACACGCTCCAAATCCATGGGATGAGCCGCTCAACCACATATTCAAGATTTTCTGGAACCGTTATCTTCTCTCCTGGCTCGAAAGGCAGTGGTGTTTGAAGGGTCTACAGTCTTGCCTCGTTGTGTTGTATGCTGTACAGACACTTGCAAAGGTGTGTGTACTATGGCCTTACCAATTTCTTGAATGCTGATGCTTTAGCATTTATTTGCAGCCGAATGAAATCCTGCCTCTCATCTTCAAAATGTCGACAAAGGAAGCACTAGCTCCTACCTCCAACACATGCACACAGCCATCAGCACACATCCCCTCAATCAATCATCTTCCACCACCCTTACCACCAACTTCTTTAGCATTCCTCAACACCACTGTTTTAGACGCTGGCATGTCTACGAAACGTGCATTCGATGAGTTTTGGATTAACGGCGATACTACTAACAGATCATTCGCCCTCACCTCATCAAAACGCCAGAAACGAGATCAGCAAGACTTGCAGTGGAGCGATGTACCCGCGACTATGTACCTGCGTATCGCGAATAAGACCAGGAGTGGTGAAGAGCCTACGCTACGACAAACCAGGATGGCATACTCCGTGACCGTCTAATCTATGGTGCTACGCGGGTGCTGCCCTCAGGCTGCTCCTACCCCCGGCCCAGCAGATTAGCATGCAACCCGCTAAAACGGACTTTCATTTCTTTTAAATAAATGGTACACACTCGCTGAACGGAGAAGTACCTCATACCACTATATTGACCTAGGCATGTACATACAGAACTGTTTCATATAGTACACGACCGCAAGGCCAATTCGAGATTTCTTTTGGCGAACACCCATCACAAATATTCTGGGTCACAAAGCAAAATGCTATATCGTGATCAGGAGTAAAAGTCCAGCTACATAATGATCGTAGATGGACTATGGTACCTAGTGCAAGTCGTCGCAGTCAGGATTGTGTTAGTACAAAACAGGAGCGAGAAAAAATTCTGGAGAAACCGTTGCCATGGGCAAGGGTTTACAAGGCCATTTCGGGAAGCTGGTTGATGATTCAGTCCGCTTCACAGTATGCCCATCTTTCCCAAAATAGTAGATGGAATCAAAGGTCCAATGAAGAGAATCGACCATCCATTCTTGCATTCCTTAGCTACCTGCTTGCCAACTTTCTCCCCACTAAGCATGATGGTCTTCAAAGCGCTGGATGGTACCCTTGCACTGTTGGTAGGAATAATCGACAGCGTCTTGCAGGTCCATACGTGGTTCGTACACGAGCACGGCAACCAGATTGAGGCTGCTTGCTACGACAAGATTGTTCCACATTGTAACTTGTAAGGTAGGATGAACTGTTGGCAGTAATGTCAATAGTGCCACGGCGCTCGACGACATAATAGGCCCGGGGTACTGAGCTGTATCAATAAGCATCATCGTTGGTCGCCTCCTGCACGACCGCGATAGCTGGGTGCGACTCAACACTACTTCCTTTGGAAGATCATTCTGAGCTGCGTTTCGATAAAGGCGAAGAAAAGCTTGCGCTTACTTATGTCCCACCTCATGGATATGTAATGTTCAAGATTGAACACGTACCTTGGCAGTTGGCACGGTCGCCCACCTCCTGAGCTGCAACGATGATGAACAAATACATTGTGCGGATAGGCCGCCCGTCTCCCTAAAAAACTCGACAACTCATTGAGCAGGTCCTCGTCCAGTTTACCACCCATGTCAGGAAGTCCGAGCAAACTCAGGTAGATATCAACCTGATATGATACAAATTTGGTGAGATCAGGCTTGTGACGGTCGTGGCGGATATCATTCAAGTTATTCAGAGGCTCGTCCGCGAGAGACACTAGAAGGTAGTGGGGATGCATCAATGCAGTGGACGGTGTCATTAATCGTTGAAGAGATCAGGTAAAGTACTGCGGGCCTGCATGATAGAACTATTTTCGGAAAGGTACAGCCACCAATTTTCTATGTATAGCCACAATGCTAGTACCTGTCTCTCCTTACCACAAGTGTCTTTTCCCAAATTTCTATTCGTGCGGCAGTCATGTTTTCAGACGAGCTCAAGGCGTTCCGTCGACTAGGATTCCGACATGTTTGTCCTAGCGTTTTCAATCATTCTATAAAGTAATACTGACTTGTCTTTTGTTTCATTTGTGCCGACGTGTCCCCTTGACATGACTCCATATTATGCGTCCATCATTCGCAATTCCTGTAGTTTCTGCTCCAAATTCTCAATTTCGCCTCCGTCATTGCATCTGGCCTAATGCTATGGAAAGGCCTCGGCCTAATTCTGAACACAGAATCTCCAATCGTCGTTGTCCTCAGGTATGTATGATCCTTGCCCAATCAGACATTCAACTTGAAACCTCCGTTTCCCCACATTCTAATCCTGTATATTAATTTACCTCATGTCTACAGTGGCTCAATGGAACCAGCGTTTTACCGTGGCGACCTTCTCTTCCTTACCAATCACCCTGGCCAACGCTACCACACAGGCGATATCACAGTGTACAGGATCCCCGGCGCCGAAATACCCATCGTGCACCGTGTACTGGAGACCCGGGACGTCTTCATACCATTTGACAACTCTACGGAGAACCGCGCCATCAACAAGAGGTGAGTTTCTTCGGTGAATTGTATTTGGTTCGCTGCAAATTAAAACACATTCGATGACTAACTACAACCTGCCCTACCTCAGACTCGCGAAACTCAAACTCCCACCAGGGGAACATCAGCTCATGCTCACGAAAGGCGACAACAACCATGTCGATGATATTGACCTCTACCAGGGCCTTGAATGGCTCAACCAAAGACATATCATTGGCAAAGTTCGTGGGTATGTGTATTCACATTATTTTCATTTTTTCCCTTCAAGTTCGAAGGCAAAGCTTGCGCAGTCTGACACAACTCTTTTTCCACTCGATCTTCCAACCAGACTTCCAACACACTCACACTTATCCCTAGGTTCCTTCCATACATTGGCTACGTGACAATTGCCATGGTGAGCCTCTTTCACCGTCTTACTTGAATATATGCGTGCCACTTTGTAGCGCATCTTTAATGGATTTCTTCTTCATGCCGAATAACGCTGATAATGTCACATAGAATGATTTCCCGCAACTTAAATACGCACTTCTCGGAGGTCTTGGGCTCCTAGCTGTCATACAACGAGAGTAGAATTCCCTATGGAGAAAGGGCCTTTACGCAGATTCGTGTTTCTTCTTTCATGTAAGGTGACCGTACGCGCGTATGAAATGGCAACAGTGACCTCGATTGGCGAAATTCAACATTATGGATGTCTGATTCCCCAAGGAGGGCGGCACACCGCGTCTCCCAGGTCAACGAACTTTCGTCCGATATCGCACGATGCCATCTTCAATGCAACTTACACGCTAACTTATTCAAGCAATACCTCGTATGCGCATGTAGATGAGTTTAACGGAGTTGAATTTCCAAATTCTTCGGCGCTTGATCCCCTTTGTAGACACTATCCAACACAGCCCACCGACATCAATGACCTACGACCGATTTACCCCCATAAGAATCATCTTGTTTCGCAAAACATATTGGTGGTATACCTCAAATAACGAGCAAGTACAAGGCAGGTCAGATCTCCTGTTGCTTCCAACCTTTCACCTCGTCAATGAGTTAAACTGCTCGTTGTATTCTGATTGGAAACTGACGAACTCTCGAGTTTCGAGAATTCTGACTGCAGGTGAGTCATTGCACATGTTTTCTTCATATACTCATTGCTCTCATTGGGCAGGCACTAACGACCCAATTATCATACTAGCCAGTGGTGCTGGTACGTAATCTTCTCATCCAGCTGATCTGCTTCTGAGTTCACGTGCATCCCCGTTATCGCAGCAGGCAGACCAAAGATAACGGCACTTCGCTCTTCAAGCTTCATCCTTCAACATGGCCTCCCAAAGCATAATCCCCATCCCTGTAGACTCACCGTTCTCATTAGCCAACATCCCCTTTGGCATTTTCTCCACTCAATCACAAGTCCGGCATATCATGTCCAATAATTCATCGAGTCGGTGCTGATTATACCCTGCAGCCCCACCCCCGTCCTGGTATAGCCATCGGGGAACATATCCTCGACCTCAAAGTTCTCGTGCTTGAGGGGGTATTCACGGATTGCGAAGTTACGTTTCCGAGTGATGTCCTCACGCATGTAATCAAACCCCACTTTTCATGCTTTATCTTTCACGTGTTCATCCCACTCAATATGTGCAGATGACCCTCAATGCTTTCGCTGCTCTTGGAAGGCCCACTACATCCGGCGTACGCGCATACATCCAGTCACTCTTGTCCCATTCTTCTTCTCCCCTACACTCAGACCCCCTTCTCGAGCGCTGCACTGTAAAGCAAATAGAAGCAACGATGCACCTCCCATTTGATATTGGCGATTTCACGGATTTCACGAGTTCTAAGACCGTAAGTGTCGATGGGTGGATGAGTTTTTTACATTCGGGAAGGGTAGCCTGATGTATGTGTGCGATATAGCATGCAAAAAATACGCACTCGGGACATGGACATGGGGGTGTTGATGCTGACATGTATGTCCCACATCCTTCCTCCTTTAAACTATCGAATCTAACACATATGTACCAAACAGGTTCCATCCTCCTCGTGCAGCCTCGGGACGTGTATCTACCATTCTTCCCTCTGGTATACCTATTGTACGACCAGTTGGTCATCTTCCGGTCAGTGCGTCCCCGGAAAGGTCATATTCTGGGCCCCTCGAAGACCTTCCCCCAGACACTCCCATCGAATCAAGGACACTCGCTCGAACAACAGGGTTCTCGCTCGCACCCACAAACGAACTCGATTTCGAGCTCGAACTCGCATTTTTCGTTAGCGTCCCGACAGAGCACTTTGAACGTGTGCCAATGGAAAAAACGGAGGAACATATATTTGGAGTTGTGTTACTGAATGACTGGAGTGGTGCGTTCGTATTTCTTTACTTTGCGTCTTCTTTCAATTTCCTTTGGTCGTTGGTGGGCGTGTGCATATACTAAGCATGTACGTAAACAGCACGAGACATACAAATACCGGAAACCCTCCCCTTCGGAGCATTTAACGCAAAGAACTTTGCGAGCACTATCAGCCCCTGGGTGGTCACCCTTGACGCGCTGGAACCGTTCA
>QLOO01009251.1:0-17620 GCA_003313855.1 Suillus sp. MG131
ACAAGTTTTGCGTGTTTGATGGGATTGAGGGCCTAGCTTGAGATATTAGACGCGTTGTAAGTTGGAGGAGATCAAAATAACCATTGAATTCGGAATGGATTTTCAAGGACACTTTTAAGAACATCTTTTCGTTGTATGGTTGCCCGTGCCTTTGCACGATTTGACGTATGGGTGTGGCTCCGAGCTGCTTTATCGGACATCGGTAGTGACTAGCTCTTCAAAAGGATCAACTCACGCAGTGACATTGATATGATTGTTTGGCTGAAGTTTGGCCCTGTGGATGGGCATTGCCAGTTGAACAACTTGCTTGTGAACCAACATACTACGGTAATCTAATCATCATCCGCTCTCGCGACAGAATCAGGCTTCAAGTTGAACAGAGACGGCCCTTACTACGTGCTGGACACGACATCATTGATTGAGTGGAAAATATCAGATCATTAAACGTATCACTGGAATGAATGGAATCTGTTGTAAGTACCTCCATGATCCTTGTATACTTTAAAATTTCATGGTTGAATTTTCACGTAGGTGAAGCTGATAATCCAGTGATGACGCACCACGAAATCATCTAATTCAAGGCAGGCGGAGAGTCTGAGATGCCTTGGAATTAACCATACGTGCACAGATCGCACAGGACCGAGATCCACATGCACCCGTGAATTTCAAAGCTATTTGGACTCAGCTCAGAATGGGAGACGCTCAAAAGCATTGGCGCACTAGAACGCGACTGGCTCAAAACGTACTGTTAGTGTGGACGCTATCCAGTATCCTCTGTTCTGTTTCTGCCACGTTAGCACCGTTCCGCAATTCGCATTGGAATATACTGAACCTTCCGGGCGGTATCCTGCCCAGCTTCAAAGCTAGCATCTGTCACATCTCTACCTCTTCCATTGTCAAAGAATGGTTTTGAACGCTTCATGCATGATTAGTGGAACCCAGCCACGCAGCCACATCAGTGCTATTAGTAGGTTGGACTCGTGAGGGCACAATGAGGGAGGCTGCACCATTGCAGGCTATGATAAATGCCGAAACCGCTCCATGGCAACGTCTTGTAAGAGATGAAGACGCAACTGTTTGTAGCGAGATCTACAGTGCACTCACGGCAATCGACGTTCCCCCGATATTTCTTTGGGTACGACTACGGGTACACACATAACACGGGTTGTAGGTTTATCGTACTTATTATGGCATAGATAACAATTTTTCACAAGACTAGGCAATCAAGCGTTCGTCTCTTGAACCCAACACAGTACTCATATCTCCTTTGCATGGTTGTAAGTACGTTGGAATACGTAGAGAGCGTTATTGACACGTGCCAGACTTTTGCACAACTACCCCTGGCAGGAATTCTCGGACATCATCCATCAAATATATTTTGTCTCATATGTTTTACAACTGGGGCCCCGGCAATTATCATTCATCGAATCCCGGTATGTCGAGCCATTCTTTGCTGCTAGGCAAGTAACTTTGGACTTTCTTCTACCACAGGATGATCATTGGTGAGATCCCGTTCTCTGCACAAAACTTTCATTATATTTTATATCCCCGCTTACTTCTCCTACACGTTGTCACGTTTATTGGCTCTCTTGCCATCCTGTGCTCTTTTGCATATCGCAACGTTAGGATAAGCTCACAACGTATTCTGGCCGGCGCAGCTATGGGTATAAAGCTCGAGAATCGACTCCCTCATACTCAGTTATCCTTCCAGCCTCGAATTCCTCAGACAAGATATGCCAGGCTTGATTTCACCTATTCAGCGCTTTGATCGCACTAACATCTCAGAGGATGTCTGGAACGCTCTACGAGACAAGGATAATGCTGCTCGAGCAAATGTGATCCTTCCGCATGCCGAAAAGGTTTCCAGTCACCAGGGGTTACTGCCCGGTTCCAAGCAGCTTTGGCTGGTCTACTTGGAGCCTACGACCTCCAACATCAGATTTATACTATCCTGCACAGAGGGACCATTGGGAAAATACCCTATTTTCATTGTTCCCATAGCCCCCATTAAATTGACCCCCGAATTCCTCCAAGGCCCCATGGAGGCGTTCTGCGAGGCGCTTCTGAACGAGACTGACTTTAGAAGGCAGAGGGTGTTTTCTGTGTTTTCTGTTAAACCAGTCGCCAAGGCTTTCGCCAGCGCATGGGAGAAAATCACAGAGATCAAGTGCATGGATAAACCATACTACGATGCATTGTTTGCGATATGCACTCCTGAGACATTTATTCGCAATGGCCCTCAATCAATGGATGAGGACATTGAGCTGCGTCTTGCTGTGCCACAAGATGCAGACAAGATTTCTAAATTGTGTCAAGAATTTGCCAATACTTCGGTATGTCTGCCGCACTACTCCCTTTTGAACGGACATTTATTCATGACAATCTGTAGCCTCCATTCTTTCTCACTGACGAGCAGGCTTCTGAAGAGGCTAGACTCTTGATTGAAAACGGGCAAATCTGGGTATACGAGATCAAAGAGGGAGGTGGAGAACCTGATATCACAAGCATTGTTGCTGCCACGCGGCAATCAGACAATGTTGCTGCCATCACGAAGGTCTACACGCCAGAGAGGTGGCAGCGTAAAGGACGTGCCGAAAGGTTGGTTCGGCGTGTCTGCAGAGGGTACGAACTATCGATTATGAGATTGTACTATGATGCTCACTTCTGCTCGACCAGGTTGTTGAAGACGCACGAGCAAGTTGTGTTATACGTTGGCACTGAAAATTCTGCCCAGAAGTTGTATGAACGAGTTGGCTTCCAGGTTCTTCGTGAAGAGACTTCTGGAGCCGAGCAATGGCTTGAAATTGGGTTTGATAAAGATGAAGTCGAAGTCGGTCACTGGTAGATTTTAGAATATTCCTTTCTGCTCTGCTTGTCCCCACGTTCATCTGACATCTTGCATCTTGTCTGTAGCATAGCCCTTTTATCTGCCTGTCCCTGCACTCTATTGCCTACATATATCGTTAGCATTTTGATTAGTGTATATGAATGATCTATACAAATCTTGACATTTCGATGAATGTAATTGAATCATTGCTAGTTCCCTTGACTGAACTATTTATTATTGGCCAGCCGAAGACTCACGTAGGGCACACCAGGGCACGAGAAATCAAAGAAGGATTAGTAAAACTAGCTTCAGCGGATTCGTTATCTTTTTTTCTGGTAACAGCCATCTCCAAATGGCTCTAATGACATGATGTACGTTGAACTCGGCACAAAATTGTCCTGATCTTAGCGTTTAGAAATACCTTGTGCACGCCATCAACATTTATGGCGTGCCAGCAAGTGGGAGCGTCTTGAGGGCTGTCCGCTCCTCAAGGTGAAAGAAACAAGACCCAGGGGCATTAGCAAAGGGTGTCGTAGCTCATCGATGCATAATGCATCATTGTCCATGATCGTGAAGGACATGGTCCTGCACGCACGCTCTTCGTGCGTAGGTCAATCGGGAGGCCACTGAAAGAGATTGTGTCGGATAAGCAAATATGAAAATTTCGTTTGATGATATGCTAGACGGACAATAGAACAATGGTGTCTAGGATAACTGTCTTTGAAACGGCAATTAACCGATACAAGGCATTGAATCCCTCCCGTACTAGCGCTCAGATCACGGATCGAGGGCACGCAGGCAAGTTCGGGACAGCCACTGAGATACACGAGTGCAACCAATTCAGTCAACTGCAGGAGGAATCCAACTCGCTCTGCGCTCAAAAATAAAAAGTTAGAAGGGATACACAGCAAAGCTTAGAGAAAGAGGGCGGACTTCACACTGGCAGCAAAATATATTTTAACGGATAATACGGACAAGCTGAAGGCGCACAATGGACATGGATCACTGGACGCATAAGGAATTGAGTACAATGAAAGTCAGACACAGCAGAAAGAAAACGATACGATATGGCACTCGCCCGCAATGTGGCGCCGGGTCGGGATAGCGAATGGGTTCTTCTAACCCGAACCGCCAGCACCGCTGCTCCCTTTGCGAGTCCTGACAACCTTATTTCTCAACGCTCGCTCCTTTAGTTCTTTCTCTCGCTTTTCTAGATCATGCTGCTCTAGACCTCCTTCCTAAAAGTCATCATTAACGTTAGCTGAGCACAAGTAATCAAGAAGGTAAGCATACGTCATCCCTGCCTGCATTATCCCACATGTTTCGCCTCGCTTGACCCTTGATTTTCAGCTCACCCCTAGCATTTTGCGGAAGGGACTCGTCAGTGATTCTCAGCCTATCAACATCCATACGCGAGGGCGAAGGACTACGCCTCGCAGGACGCTTTCCCTTTCCGCCATCACCAACTTCATCACGAGTAATCCGTCGTCTGACAGGCGAGCGAGAGACGCTGGCTCGCCTACGAGGACTAGGACTCCTGCGACGGGCGTATCTCAGCGCAGACCGTGACTGGCTCGAAGCGGGAGAGGGCGAACGCGATAGCTTACGACGCTGAGGCGGGGGACTTCTGCTATTTCTTTCTCGCCCGAATCTCCGTGGAGGCGAGCGCGAATAACTGGGAGATCGTCTCCGTCTCCTTGGTGGCGGAGGTGACAAAGATCGAGAGTCAACCGACGGCGAACGTCTGCGGCGGCGAGGAGAGGGAGTTAAGGAGCGTCGGCGACGAAGGGGAGGTGAGCGCGTCCGGGATCTACGAGGAGGAGGGGAGCTTCGGCGGTACACAGGACTGCGAGACCTGGAACGCCTCGGTGAACGTGAACGTCTAAGGGAAGGAGGTGGGGATCGGGAACTCCTTGCGTCAAATGGAGAACTCGGAGACGGTGAGCGCCTACGATGGGGCAGTGGGCTGCGAGATATTCTGCGGCCAGGGCGCTATATCGTATAAATCTTGGAGGATCTCAAAGAAGCACGGAGTGGACTCACACCGCCACCGCGTCCACCCCAACCATTATCTCTGCCTCGGCCACCACCTTCAAATCCGCCTCTGCCTCTGCCTCTGCCCCTTCCGCGTCCACGGCCTGCACGTTCACCTCTTTCTTGGTCTCTTATCTCGTCAAGACGAACCCTCCTGTCTCTCTCACCTATGGCACGCACGTCACCCTCGCGGGCTTTGCGCATTTCCTCTTTCTTCTCCTCCACAAACGTCTGTGGTACACCTGCGGGATGCTCCTGAGCCTCCAGCAGTAGAGACCAGAGAGCAGTCATAAACGAGGGCGTCGATGCCGTGAGGAAACCTGTCAGGTTTATTTGCATTTTTTTTGGGTCTGGAGTCTAAAGGAAAACACAATGGACACGGAAAATTCTTGGACATGTAAAAAAGCCTACGGTGTGATTTGGGTCGTCGAGGAGACCCATGGCATACTCGACGACCACTTCATCTTCAAAGCCAACGAGTTCTGTGACTTTTTTGGCGATCCATGGGCGTATGACGTTGAGATTTACTTTTTTGAGATCTACCTGAGGAACGAGATAGAAATTGAATTTAAAGCACCAGCCTGACTTGGGTGACGCACCTTTTTATCAAACTCTGGTGGAAATTTCATGGACTTTAACAACTTCAACTCTTTGTCAGAAAAGCGACGGTCCTGGTCTGCAGAAGTGCCTTTGAAGAATCCTGTTATTCAAAGCAGTGAGCAGGATCTCAGTGAAAGCACTCAGTGAAAGGAAACTTACCTGCGTCGGCCATGACTTGACCAGAGCTTGGTTGAGAATTGACTTTGAGAGCGTCAAAGAGTGAATATTGAATTTACTAGTTTGGAAAGAACCTCCCACGTACCCGGAGTGCGCGCTGAGTCATTGGTCTGACCTTGACGGCGTTGAGTACTTGAGTACGCAGTTGTTGATTTTCTCGGGAACGGTCAAGCTGCTTGAAATTCTATATAATCACCCTTGTGAAAGTACTAATGCACTCGACTTCTCGCCAGCAGCTAAATAAGAGGTTAGATCTGTTCGTTCGGGAATTTGCATTACTAGGCTGATTTATATTTTGCATGAGTACCTAGTGGTACGTCCTGGCGATTTGGTAGAGTCACGACGGTTTATACGCCTCAGCAGTCGAAGTCTACGGTGATGCTATAAAACCAGACTCAGTATCAGCAATATTAATCCAATTCCAAAACAGACCAATGGTCAAAAATTCTAGATTCCCAATCCGTTGACAATATCGCAGACTCTCCATGTTAAGCTGCTCTCGGACTGCAGTCTGCAGTATGAAACAAATGTTTGGTATCGAACTGCTGAACATCCAATAGTAAGCCGTCTCAGGGTTTTGGATGCTCGGTCCACTGTGGTTGGACTGGCATTTCTTTGCGATATGACACAAGTCACTCATTAGCAGACTCGGGTATAAAGGAGGCGCTGGCGAGCACTTCCAACTTCAATTCCTCTTCTGTGTGTGTTGCGCTCCATCCTCGCTTTTATCTCATTACGCCGTGCAATTACCTCGCATTCTCACCTCAAGCCGCTTCACGCTGTCATTATGATTGATTATACCAAGGCAATCCCTTTCGTCTTCGTTCTTGCACCTATCCAAGACGCACGACAGGCTACTTTTTCTGGTATGACCAGTCCGGCAATATGCACCCTTTCAGCTGTCGCACGATCTTCTCTTGGTTCCGAAATCCCCCATGCACTCCTCGACGATTTAGTTTGCTCAGACGACGCAACATCAACGACGAATCAAGATTCCACTACGTCACACACCTCACCTTCATTCTCGTGTTGTGTTGTCGAGCTTTTCATCATACTTATTGGTCAAATCGGTTTCCTCGCACATCAATTCCTATGAATCCCTGACATTGTCGATGTTCTCTCTTCGTTCGTGACTCTCAAGCAGACCACCAACTTCGAAATCACAAACCTCTGTGCCACAATGGGACTTGTCAAGCAAGATGTCGATTCCGTCAAAGATCATATTTGTTGCCACTCACAGACAATGGCCCTCCAGGCTAGAGAATTCGCTACCCTCATCGCCAACCAGCAACGCCAAATCGACGACCTCGGCAAACAACTCTACGACAAACGCGAACTCGAGAGAGATATCAAGAAGACTCTCGACTATCTTACTTTTCGCGTCTCGCGGGACAACAGAGAGCTTGATGTGTTCCATGGGCGTCTGCATGATCAACTCGTATGTCAAATCAAGGACCAAATTCAAATGGAGCGCGACGTCGTCGACCTTCGCAAGGAACTCGATGTTTTCTACGAACGCCTGCATGGCCAACTCATTTCTCAAGTCGAGGATCAAATTCGAACGGAGAACGACGTTGCCAACTTTCGCAAGGATATCCCGAACACACTTTCTCTATGTTACACGAGGATCTCAGCTCTGGAATTTGCAAAATCTCAGATCAAACTGCCTCCTTCACCTCAAGTTGTTATTTGTGACTCCGGACCCGTACAAAGCGCTACGTTTGTGGATGCTAGCCCACTTCCGAAACGAGCTCTTTCAGATTTCCAGCATCTTGCTACACCAACGAGCGCTCCATCGAAGAAGCAAAGGTCAGATTTCTCAATTTCCGCTAGATCGCTTCGGTTGGTTGATCGTCAATCAATCTACATCCGTATGTGTTCTCGTTCAATAGTTGCGACTTCTGTTTTGACTGACAGTTACTCTTGCAGAACCATCCGCATTAGTCAGCTCAAAGACAGCTGGAATCACCATGAAGTCCACCACCCCGAAGACACCTACGACGGTTGATTTCGTCAGACGTCTGGTCACTGTCAAGTCTTCGGTTTCTAAGGTCCTGCCGAGCTCGATGATTCCGACTCCTGGCACGAGGGTATCATCCGCGCCAAAAGGAGTCCCCTTGAAGAATCCCCCATCCAAAGGTAAGGAGTTCTCGTTATTATAGTTGATGATTTTGACGACGAGACATACATAGACTTGTCTTGTGATAACGGTGCCTCCCGAGAGTCTGTGACTCCCAAGAGTGGCAGTGCCACCAGGGGCAAGGCATGGAAGCCTAGAGTTTTTACTCTCAATAAGAGCGGCAGTGCCGTTAAGGACAACGCGAAGGCGCCTATACCTCTCAAGAAGAAAAGCAGTCGTGCCGCCAAGGGCAAGGCGCAGGAACTTAGTCAGTGCTCTCCTTCTCACCCCGCTTCTTTCGTCCTGACCTACCCACTCCTTAGATAACAACCAGGTGTTGCCTCCATCCTCGTGTCTGGTCACTCCCGCCACCACCTTGCGTGCCCTGGATTCGACGTCCCGGCCCGACGACGCATCGCACGGCATTGCTAGTCAACCCCTGTCATCGTCGCAATCCTTGGAAGCTCTGGATGTTGCTGTGCAACTTCATTCACTGGGCGATCTGTATGATCCATTGCCTTCTCTATATTCGATGTCCTGGCTCGACGTCGCATTGGGTAGTGTTGCCAGTCAACTCCTGGTATCGTCATCATTGGAGGCTTTGGATGCTGCTGTGGAGTGTCACTCGTTGGGCGATCTACATGACTCGCTGCCTTCCTTGGACTCGATGTCCTGGCTTGATGAGTGCCACGAATTTTCAGGTCAACCTCTTCCGTCATCTTCCACGGAAGCTTTGGATGCTGCTGTGCAGCTTTCATCGCAGGACAAACTGTGTGGGATGATGCCCTCTCTGGACTCGATGTCCTTGCTTGACAATGACGCTCTTGCTGCCCCACCCTTCAAGAGTATGTATTCTTACTAATTTCTGGAGGTGCTCTGATTCGAATGTTTTCCTGCAGATCTTGGCCGAAACAAGGCAAGAAACAACAACTGTCACCGAGAATCTCTTTGCCCATCATCTTCCACAAAAGCTTTGGATGCTGCTATGCAGCTTTCATCGCCGGACGACCGTCTGTGCGAGACAATGCTCCCGTTGGACTCGATGTCCTTCCTCGACGACGATACTCTGATGGTCCCTTCCTTCAAGTGTATGTGTTTTTGCAGTTTTCCTTTGAATGTGTCTCTGATTCGAACGTTGCACAGGCAGGAGTAGGCCTTGAAGCCTACGTGCTTGTTTGGCGTCTCTTGGTATTCTGCATACTTGAGCAATACCAATACATCCCCATCCATGGCTTCGCTGTTAGCTGTATACCCCTCTTATTTCCCTTCATTCCTGAGTTGCAATCTAGTTTTATATACCATCAGATACCATTTCTTCTCGTATCGTTCTATTTGCTTACTCTCTCCATCTCTCATTTTCCCTGTGTTGTAGTTGTTTCTTCTCTGTATTTCTCCCTCTTATAGTGACCTCTACTACATACTCTACGATTTCCTTTCTATCTTATCATGTCATTTTCCTCTATGATACTATAATCTAATATAAACACATTTCCGCTGGAAATTGTGACGGCGTGCATTATGAGACGCGTCGGCTTTTCAAAAGTCAGTATTCACCGCACCCCTGATTGTGGCACCTCACACGCGTGACGTCCAAGTCAAGCTTCCTACAGAAGCTATAGTCAGAACTTCCTACATAGTCTACACCCACAAAGCGGACGTATTGAATTCAACGGAAATGTGGCAGGTGAGTTAGTCAGGTCCCTTTTGGCTCATACAAATTGGCATACAAATTGAAATTTTCAATTGAAAAAGAAAGCTCGATAGCTACGGTGATGAGTGCTTACCACGAGCTCATCATTACGTGGCCCCAGTGACGCCACCGTGATAAGCCTATCGCCGATACTCGGACATCAATGCCCATCACTCCTAGGCCTCGACTTCTCCCATACGTTCACAACTTTTCGATCTATGCTGACGAAGTGTTGTCAAGCACGGCTGCACAAGACCATGGTATGATTTCTTCACGTCAGAGAGGGATGGGTCATGCAGTGATTCTGGCACGTCGAACGGTAGATTTCGAGTCCCCGCGGGCTCGCACAAAGTGGCTTCTCGCAGTTTCTTTCTCCACCACGCATTACGGACCGAACTAAGATGAATGTGCGAGCGTGGGGGACCTGGTGGAGTAGGTGGAGTTTCCTTGTTGGTCAATGTGCCCTTCTGATCAGATCGAAAAGTTGGAAACGAGAGTTAATTATAAGGCGTAGCATGTTCTAAACCTGAATATCAGTTCCCTCCTTGCAATACATGCTAATATGCACCAATCACCGCATTCACATTCGATCGAGTCCAAGCAGGAGGTTGAGAACGCCAATAGTGTCTCTGATTTGGTCATTGCTGGATCGGAAGGTCGCGTTGGATTCAGAGGCCTTTTTGAAAATAAATTCATGTAAGTGGTTTGGAGATATGTTATGGATAAATGATGAGATACATTTGTGGCACAGACTTGGTATATCGTTGTTCTCAACTCTCGGAGGATTCGTGAGTTATTTATTATAAGATAGATGACCGTTAGTAACACCATGCCTCGTCGCGTATGTTCAACAGCTCTTTGGCTACGACCAGGTGAGTTAGCAATGTCTTCTTATGGTAGTAGGTATACGTCTAACTGCGCACCAGGGAGTCGTGAGCAATGTGCTCGCCATCGAGTCTTTTGGAGCGAAGTTCCCGGCGATCTACACGAATGCAACGTTGAAGGTGAGGGTAATATTCCAATAGTTGTACTTATCTGTCTCATACTACTTTTAGGGATGGTTTGTCTCCACACTTTTGCTTGGCAAGTCCATATGGTATGCTGCAAGCGTCCGTCAGTTGATCCACATCCGCAGCTGCCTGGTTCGGAGCTAATGTGAACGGCCCTGTATGTGACAAAGTGAGATCTGTCATCTGGCGAGACAGGACAGATTGTGATCGACTACGACTTAGATCGGGAGAAAGGTGGACATAATTTGCAATGTGGTGATTTTTCTTCTCGGCAGTTCACTTCAAGCAGGCGCCATGTCTCCCGGTAAGTTTTATCTCGTTCACATTATCAGCTTTGCTGAAGATTTTTTTGCCAAGTCTATCTGTTTGTCGGTCGCGCTGTTGCTGGTCTGGCAATTGGTTCTCTTACGCACGTCATCCCTATGTATCTTGCTGAGATATCCAGTGCCAAAATTCGTGGATCTTTAGTTTCTCTACAGCAACTCGCTATCACATTTGGGGTGAGTGAAGTGCTCAGTATTTAGGTTATGCTTGACACCACGAAATGTAGATTCTTGTTAGCTGTGCGTGACAGTCTGCTTTCATGTAATCATGCATTCATTACTCGAAGACTGGATTGCATATGGCACGTCACATATTGGGGGAACTCGTTGTGCCCCCGAAATACCATACACCGGGGCGCTTTTGAACGGCAGACCTACGTTCAATCCTTACACCGATGTCCCTCCTGGCGGCTGCAATGGTCAAACTCAAGCGTCATGGAGAATCCCGCTTGCATTCCAAATATTCCCTGCTTTGGTATGTTGGCTATATCCTTCTGCCTCCCACTTACACATATGGAAGTGCAGTGTCTTGGCATTGGCATGCTCTTCATGCCATACTCGCCCCGTTGGCTCGTCGAGCAAGGCCGCGAGGAGGAGGCTCTGGAGGAGCTGTCACGTCTTCGCCGAAAGCCTGCTGACAATCATTCGGTTCGCATTGAATTCCTGGGGATCATGGCTGAAGTTCGATTTGCAAGAAAGGCCATGAAGGCGGCACATCCTAATGCAGGGCCAGTCAGACGGATAATCAATAAATACTTGGCATTGATCTCTAGCTGGCCAAAGTCCAAGCGTATAATTGTTGGCTGCCTTACTATGATGTTCCAACAATTTATGGTGGGTTTCATCAAATCGGTCTGTCTTATCATTTAGTGATTTGTGATTTGCCAGGGGATAAACGTGAGTCGCTGTTCATCCTTCTGGAACCAACGTTGTTTATTTCGCTGAAGGCTCTCATTTATTACGCACCTACGAGTAAATTTTACAAAAATTTTGATCGATGAGTTCAGAGTTGACTCGTCCACAGTTTTCGGCCAGCTAGGCCTTGACCCAAACACTACTTCCCTGTTTGCCACTGGTGTTTATGGAATTGTTAATGTGAGCTCACAGTATCAACAATATTACGTATACGCTTCTAAATTACCATTATTTCAAGATGCTCTCTACTTTACCTGCTATCTTTCTTCTCGATAGTGTGGGCAGGCGGCCTTTGCTAGTCTCTGGTGCTGCTGGATGCTTCACCTGTCTGGCAATTGTGGGTTCTCTTGTCACCGTTTACGGCAAGGACTGGCCAGCACATGCAACAGCGGCTCGCGCTGCCATTGGTAGGTGCCGTAACTACCTACAGAACACGTTGAACTAAATTATTACAGTTTTCGTGTTTGTCTACGATGTCAACTTCTCTTACTCATGGGCTCCGATTGGATGGGGTGAGTGGCTCGTTGTACCTTCTTCAAGGATTTAATGCATTCGCTAGTAATTCCCAGTGAGATCTTCCCGTTGCACCTCCGGTCCACTGGCATTTCCATTACTACATCGACCACGTGGTTATCGAACTTGTGCGCGGTTGTATTACCCTCGTCCCTCTTTTTGTTATTGATGTGCTTTAGCGTGGTTGGGCTCGTTACGCCGGTGATGTTGAATGTGGGGGGGATGGCGTACTTTATCTTTGCCGGATTTTCCCTTGCCGCGTTACTCTCAGTTCGTAAGTTGAATCCCAGAATCGTGTCAAATAATATGTTCAACTTGCTTTACAGTATTCTTCTTCCCAGAGACCAAGGGTCGGGTAAGTTTTTACGTACGCACGTTCTATCGAACATGACTAATGATTGTACAGACCTTGGAAGAAACGGATGCTGCGTTTGGTGACAATGCTACTGAAAGAGAGCGAGAACACATGGAGGGTATTTGTCGGGAGCTTGGGCTGCCCGTCCGGGCGCTTTTGGATGCATAGTAACGAAATTTCTAGCTACCTCGGGTCGTATTTTCATCGAGTCAATTCATCCAACATGTATTTTTTAAAACGCCGGTGGTTTCGTGCCATCTACTCAGAACTATTCAGTTTCTATCAGTTAAACTGTACTACATGCGTAAGCATTATTTCAATTTTTGTCCCCCTTCTATATACATTTCCAGAACCAGTACAACTGCTCAAGTCATTCATCCTACGCAAGACCAATCCCACTAATCTAATTTTTTGACCAAATGACGACCTATCCGAGTCACTCAGTTGTGAGCCGTTACCTGATTCTGAATCGTTCACACTTAAATCCAGGTAGTGTGCTGTGAATACACCTGAATTGGCTCATAAAGGCATGTTAACAATGGAGAATCGCTACTTTCTAAATCTTGATTCTTAACACTTCAGAGCGCATGGGTGGATGACGACCTCGTCGTGGAGCGGGGCGCAGCACAGCTGGGTAGGGAGTGTCAGGGGTCCTGTGTCGTATTCGGTAGTCCTGCTCGATGGATAGAGCTGTCTCCTCCCGCCATTGAGGTTTGGTCTGGGTTTCCCTAGCAGTCCGTGCCCGATCCAACGGCAGTACTTCTATTTCCATTCCTTGAGCACGGGTTCGTAGCGCAATGCGACTGCTACGGTAATCCAGCTAGCAGTCACCCGCTCTAACCCACAAACTGGCAAGATTCCAGACGGAAATGATACATCATACGTTTCATAGTGCATCAAGCCAAACATTAAAATCTGAATCAGTGGCTTTTCAAAGTGGTCCCCTCTCGCACCACTATGGGCTGAGGCTTATCTTTGATTTTCAGTACAAGCCAAGCTACAGTCAAGTAGCAGTCTGCCTGTCGTTTTTTCATAGCCTCGCGCTAATCTCACAGGTAATCCGCGGGGAGACCCAGCATGATTGCAATTGGTTTTCAGGAGGGCGCGCATGATTCAACTAGCAGGGAAGAATGGTTAACACATAATATAAATACGCATTTGCAATATTTTGCAAATTCGCACATCCTTCCTCACTAAGCAATGTACCTGAACATAGGCGCCTATGGAAGGCGTCAGGGTAGATCCATTCAGAGGTAGATGGTATTCACCTTATCCGCCAATTCGCTTGTATCTACATTGGCACAAAGGTCCGGACGCCCATGCTCGCGATCGCGTTTCGCGTTATCGTAGGTGTATGACACCCACAACACTAGCGCGCAAACAGTGGCAAACGCCTCAAGACCGCAGGATACAGCGAAGCCGCGGCTGTACCGACAACGATAAATCAACACATGTGGGCGAGGGGAGAAGAATGGGACGTACATGTACCTCGGGCCGTCCGTCGAAGGGTATATGTGCGAGCCGAGGATACTCCCACATTGCCCAATCGCCATGAACATCGGGATGCCCGTCGCTTTCTTGGTCTCAGAGCCGAGATTGTGTGCAACTGTTGAGAACGTGAGCTATTGTAAGGGAAAGCGTGGTTGAGTGACAGAGCGTACACCATGCGATGATTAAGCCAATAGCAGTGTATGTCCCGCTCGTGATGCAGAACACGGCAAAGTATCGCACGTGAACATTGCTGGGGACTGTGAGCAAAAGAAGGTAGCCTGAAATGGCACATGAGGGATACTCTGAACATAAACTAAATCGGATGCTACGTACCAATAGTACCGATAGCGCAGGCACTTGCAACCGCCAAGCCACGGTTCTGCATGCGATCGGATGTGTAGGACGTCATACAGAGGACAATAGCAGCCACTGCATATGGCGGAACCGTGAGTAACTGAGCAAGCGCGTTGGCTAGAACGAAAAGATCAACAAGGAAAATCTTCACCAAACCAGGTAATACACACTGTACCCGAAAGTCTTGATGATCGTTGGCAAAAATGCCGAAATACTTGCCAAAGCGCAATTCACACCAAAGTAAATCATCCCGCCAGTGTATATGCGCCAATCGAGGAGAGCTATAATAATGTGTTCTAGAGAAGAACAAGTCGATGAGCCCTGCTGCGTAGTGCGGGGGTAGAGAAATGGCTCGCCTTTGTTGATCACAGCGCCAATATCGGCACTCGTGCCCCTGTTCATGCGTTCCATTGAGATTTCTCTTTCTCTCGCATTCAAGTATCTTGTGCTCTCCGGCCGATCAGGGAGCGCGAAGAAAGTAAGAACACCGAGAAGGAGAGCCGGGATTCCCTGAGAACAACCAAATTATTAGCCAATAAGTCTACGATGGACAAAGCGCATCCAAATCACGCCTGAGCCTGAAAATTAATCCTGATGGGAGTTTCATAGTATTCCGATAAAGCACTAGTAGTTCCACTCGCATGCCTGCCTCTTAGGGTGGAAAGTACAAAGCGAAAGAGGCTGGCACACTGATCTCAAAGGCAAGGGAGACTCGAAACATCGGCCAAAAATGAGACACATGAAGATTCTAAAAGATAGAACATCGCAAAATGCGACCAGATGAATGCGAGCGGATCAACATCTTGATTGCCACTCGTTCCTTCACCAAACATAGAACACTGGTACTAACCTCAATAAGGAACAGGACTTTCCAGTCCCACTCTCCCCCTACGCCAGCGAGATATGGTCCGTACCCCACTTGCTGGACACCGAACGCGACGAGCCCACCGAACGCACCTGCGACTGCCGCAAAGCCAAACCAGTATGCCATGCGCAAGCCCATTTCAGTGCGAGTGTAGAAGAAAGCTTGGATGATTGTGTTAAGAATCTTGTTTTTCCACGATTCTATTGTGTGATGCATGACTTACAAAAATAAAGTGGAATTGCAGGGCCAAAGCCAGCTTCAAATACGCCGAGCCCAATGCGGGCAGCCATGAGACTTCCAAAGTTGAATGTCGTTGCCTGCAAAAGAAATAGCATGCATCGTGAGCAACGGTTCGGGTTCGAATGTTGCTAATCAAGAAGACAAAGAAGCTGCAAAATGGTCAAAGGTGAACGAGGCGAGGTAGGTATTCAAACAGGGTAGTCCGCAAGGTCTATTTGATCTGCAGATAAGACAGGTCAAGCATCAAGCCACATCAATACACGTCAAGGCTTGAAATGGATTTGACGGTAGAAATCGGCCGTTTTGACACCCGATAACTTAATAGTGTTGATAAATACGTCACAGGAGGAATTGTTCATGAACAAGACATTCCCAACAGCTAAGGGATAACTTCAAGGGGAAACGAAATGTACACATGAAGAGCAGTGGTAGTATGACTCACCATTAATGTGGAACATGTACCCCACCCAATAGCCGCACCTGCTATCCAATAGGATGGTGGAAACAACTTTGAGGTTATCGTTGCAGGCACCTGGCAGATAATCTAGGAGGCAAGAAATCAAAACTAGGGCCAAGAGCTATAATTGCATTACTCACATATGAAAAGAAAAATGCCGAGTTGACCCAATCGAAAAGTATACCAGTAGGGTCGCCACCAAGGTTCTCCTCTGCAAGTCCCTGAAGGCGTGCATTTCCAAGGTTCGTGCGATCAAGATCTGATTGACCATCAGTACAACGTACCAGTTGGCTCTCATGATTACATCACCTACAAGCAAAGAGATAAAGCAGGCATGTTATGGGCAAAATCCTACGGTCAAGCTTGCGCACGAGCCTCTTCTCTTCATCAGATGTGGCGATGGGTTTATTTCCACCAGCGTCGCTTGTGGATTTGGTTTCCCTCTCCTCAGAAGATGGGTGTTTTGCTTCGTCAAACATACTAGTGGACCGAGGTGAAAATTGGTAAGATGACTCACGCACGTAAGCGGAGTAACCTCGAAATATTAAAGATGCTGTCCGAGCGCTTGCAGGAGCGGGAGAACAAGAGATACAGGAGACCTTGAGACTCCAAACGTTTATAATGCAATCTCACAAGTCAGGTGCTCCACCATGCCAGCAGCTGCGGTTTACCATTTCTGTGGGTAATTCAATAGAATGAAACAGCTAGCGCCTAACGCAAAGTGCTGCATGTCACTGGCAGCTGATCAGAAGAAATCTCACGCCAAATTCGAATAAGTTTACCATCACAGAGCTATTCCTGGAGGCTAACCCCGCTAGGCGACCTTTGTCGGTGAGGCATGGGCGCATGGGTTGGCAATAGCTAACCGAGTTGCTCCACAGGGCCGGCATCGGGGTCCTGACGACTCTTCCGGTCATGCAATCTGATGGAAGACATGGCCGGATCCATCAATGAAATTTCGAATTTGAATACTGAGTAAGAATGGGTCCTTGTTGTGTGGAGTTGAGGCACTTTCCCAAGGCGATATAGTGTAGTGGTTATCACTCGGGATTCTGACAAGTGTTAATTTCCCGAAACCCAGGTTCGAGCCCTGGTATCGCCTTTGTTTTTTGCTTTTCTGGTGCTCCTCAGCACGGATTTGCATCCGCCTTGACACTAGCTAGTGAAGCTAGGTGCCACGCGTCCAACTGTAACGCATACTGTTCGACCTGCCATGCAAAATGTTTCCTTTGTTTACACAATGTCCTCCCTACAACATCGACTTTTCAGTGCGCGTCGGTTTCAGTGGTTTGTCTGCGGATAATGTTGAGTGATCCTACATTTGCTTCAGCCTTGTAAAAGCTACATCTCAATCTGCCGCCTACGTTGAAAGTAACATGTTTGGTTTGTATTACAGGACACTGACTGAGGCTTGCATGTCCCAGACTCCTGGCGACTTGCTTTCGCTGTCGACTGACCTTGATATTGTCCACTCCTTCAGCACAGGCTCCTGTAGCCGGACTACCATAGTGCAGCATGACCTGAACCTTGAACCCCTCCTCCCTCTCAGGCTCACCTGAACTTCATCCAACTCTTTATTCATCTACCTTTCATTCTGTCTACCACCCAGCCCATCTTCGATCCTTCCCAGTTTGCCCCATCGCACTATCA
>QLOO01009262.1:0-10223 GCA_003313855.1 Suillus sp. MG131
GCACCCCACACTACACACCATTGCCAGTTGATATATGCACACGCTCCTGGAAAGCAATTGAGGTCATAACAGATGCCACATCAGAGTCAGCTACAAGCTTAGCATGATGTTCTCTAATACCAAGGATCAGGCGTGGTCCCAGCACAAATGACTGCACAACTGTCAATATCTGAAGGAAGCCATAATAAAATTGAGTTTCCAGGGAAAATTGGTCCTATAGCAATGATGAATTGTAATCACATGCAGAGGTCAGTAGGGGGTTGGCATACCACTGAGATTGTTGGAGACAAAATAACAGCAAGGCTGAGGCAAGAAACAGCAACAAAACTAGCAGTTTTTATCCCTCAGCAAACAAAGGGAACCATATCACAATATGAGCTCACCTTGCAAAGTAAACTAGGTGAGTTTTCATCAACATTATGAAGCAATCTCCAAAAATCCTTCCTGCCAAATGTTGTCATAATTCATGGAAGTGTTTCACTGTGATCCAAGCTGCAAGACACAGTGCAATGACCTCCCACACAGTGGCAAGTATCCAAGTAATGGAATCCAGAAGCATGGCATCTTCCACATAGCCAATCGAGCACTGATAGGTGCCAGAGAGAATGAATTCCTCTAGTACCTGCCAATGAGACACACAATTCTCGTCATCTACAATTAAGCGTACCCCCTGAAGAATGCATCGTTGACATTACACCAAGCACTCCATTGAAAATATTGACAGCCAGGAAGGTGATAATAAGAAAAATTCGGATCTTTCTGGATCCTTGATACATGGCGTGTAACCGAGTGATGATGATGACTTGCAGTCTAGTCAATATCACTGAGGTCTAACAAGTACTAAGCTCACCCCACAGCATTGCAAATACCACAAAACCCGTCCAATTCCATACGGCATACATAATAAAGCCTGATGAATCCAGTTAGTGACTAGCATCAGACACTCCAAACAAACTCACATCTTTAGTGTGGCAGTCATCAGTGAACCAAAAAGTTAGTAAAGAATCAAACTCACACCTACATGACACTGTCGTTAATTGGAGTGGAATAGCAGGCATTGACTCACTGTATCTGTCACCGAGATCGTTGGAACACCACCTGTACACCACCAGTGAAGACGCGAAGAGATCGAATGTAAAAAGACATACTCATCATGTTCAAGCTGATTGTGCGAAAACAATGCATTAGTAAGAGGATGGTGCTGCGCCTTCCAAACATACACAGTAGATATTATTCCAAGATAGCGCACCTAAGATACTTTTAAGTCAGTATAACATGACAATCGTAACAGGAAAGCCACATACACTGAGGTACAGAACTGTCATTAGGGACCAGTGTTGCCTCTAGAATTAAGTGTATTTTCATGCGTGTCCCTCTGATATGAGACTCTACTCACCCAGACTAGTTCAACCTTCGAACACATTCTTAGCGAGATGGCTGATCCAGCCATAGTATCAACATACCTCTTGGCCGAATGTAAGTGCTAGAAATATTTGTAGGCCATTATCAATTCTTCAATATCATCATGCTCACTCCAGTCATACATCACTACAACAAATGAGGCAACTGCGAAACCGCAGTTAAGGTTAGATCGAAACATTGCCAGTGGTAGCGTCCGAGTCGGACTGCGCTCCACGAACCTACAACATAGCTTAAAACACGATATGAATCAATGGATGGCCACCAAGTGGGATTATTTGAGATGATGATCATATTGATAGAGAATCGGGGTGTGGGTGAGATCTAGTGAAAAGGCGGGTCGCAGCCACTCCGACTCAGTCACAGCGACGGTCACGGCGGCAGGGCAGGACCGCGTCAGACTGTCGGACCCCGTAAACCCTGTTCGACTACTACGCTTCTTAGCAGAACGCCTACGTATTCGATATTTTGTCTGTGACATTGAAGCATGGTGAGTTTCTTCAGCAAAGATGCATCCATGATTGACCTGAATTGTAGGAAATTGATCCTCTAGCCGATGCCCTTCCACCTCGTTATGCCATCGAGTCCGATGACGAGGATGAGTACAACCCTCTAACCACCCAACGAGCTGATCAGGTTCCGATTGTAAACATCAAAATCGAGAGCCAAATCACCGCTGGCTATCCCCTTGTCATCGCATCCGGCCCTGCAGGAGACTTTTGGGCTGATGGCGCAGATCTAGGGGAACAGCAGGGCGCAATATTCGTTAACAATATTCAGGTTAGTGGATGCTCTAGGTTCATGAATACACAGTCACAAATCAATTGTTATAGGTGGGATTGCTTTTTAAGCCCTCATCAACCCGCGCGGTTGTACTAGTGTCCGAGACTACTACAGCTTTGCCGTTATGGTCTATGAATAAGTATGTGAATGATATCCTGGATCGCTTTCAACCATCCGCGTCAGTGCTTTGTCTGTAACTGTGTGAACATAGCTGACCGTTTCAACTTTTCAGTATTTCCATCCTCGATGTGTATTCTATACAAAGCTACATTTTATCAGAGCTCTTGCCTGTGCATGAGGCTCCCGTTCGCTATTTGTCTCTAGAAAACGTATCCTTGGTGTGCATAGCTTTCATATCAAGTGATCTTCGGACTGAAGTATTTCCAGGATCCCTTCCAAGATTTCGCGCCTCCAAATATTCTCCAGTCGACATCGGCGGCATTTATGTCTGCGATAAACATACGCGCTCTATCTTCGTCCTATCACAGTAATGCAGTGATTTTGCTTCTTCCTTTACCAGAAATACCTCGCACCGCGCCATCCAAACTATCAACTAGTAGACTTTCGCGACCGTCAGGAGATCAAGCGTGGTCTGTTGAAATGATGGCAGAAGTGGACGAAAGGCTGTTTAGGATGGTTGATGCGAAACGATCCAGTACTTGGGCACTCAGAAGTATGCCTGCAGGGAGTGCATTTGGTGTGTCGAAAAAGAGGCAGATTCTTGCTGAGATTGGTGAAGGCAGCATGTACATATGACTGTAAAAATTTCAGGCTGTAGGCGTTCAGTACAGCTCAAATGAATGCCTTCCGTGTTGGTGAAATCCGGTTCACAGACATTATCATAACGAGTGCAATCGGTGATTACGTAAGCCATCATGTACTGGCAGTGAACCAATGTGTTTGATGACATCGACCTAGTGCAGCCATGGTGAGTGTCGCGTTTAAACACTTATACGCGCCAATTTTAACCAATTTTTGCAGAGTGACAATGCAGGTCCGCTATTCCGCACTATCTAACTAGTATATCGCAGACTGATTGTTTATCAGAATATAAGGAGGCCTTCGCGCTCTTCGACAAGAAGGGTACAGGCGCTGTTCCACGAGAGACACTGGGCGATCTCCTCCGCGCCCTCGGCCAGAATCCAACTCAGGCTGAAGTGACCGATATCATCGCAAATGCACCACGAGAAGGTCAGTTGACGCTGTTGGTTGATGTTGGTGCCATAATAATCTACTTTGGGGCAGTTGACTACAAGACATTTTTGACGATCCTCAATAGACCAGATGGATTCAAGCCTGCAGGAACACCTGGTATGTTTCATATTGTACGTTGCAGGATAACAATTCGTTGATCGTTATACAGAGGAGTTCATCCGAGGATTCCAGGTGTTTGATAAGGAGGGGAACGGTTTCATTGGGGCTGGAGAGCTGAGATATGTACTGACTCAACTTGGCGAGAAGATGTCAGACGAGGAAGTCGATGAATTGCTCAAGGGTGTTCAGATCGGCCCGTAAGCAGCCAATTTCTATTTACTGGCGTATACGACTAACCGTTCAATTCAGCGATGGAAACGTGAATTACGAATCATTCGTGCGCACAATACTCAGTCAATGATTACAGCACCTTGTTTTCCACCAACACTTGGACTTCACTGTATCTATTCCATGTCCATTCATAAAGATAAATAACAACAAAATGCATTGTGACAAAAGTTCTAGTCGCTTTCTGACTCATACTCGTCGTCAGAGATCTGACCATTAGCGGACCCACGGCCGGTGATCAATTCCATGACAATTTGCTCTCCATCTCTCAGTCCTGTCTCTGTCAAAGACGTATTCGCCCTCCACCTAAATTCCCTCCGGGGGTATGCTGAAGCGAGTGTAAAGCCCCACCACGCATGCCCTGCTGTCTTGCTCTGGATATAGGAATCAAGCTGTGGGATATCATCGACAACTCCCTCCGGTGCTTGCGACGGATCATCTTCCGGGCGAGAAGTGGATGGGATAAACTGCGAATCAGCGAAGGCGTAGAGGGCAGTAAGGGTCGCCGATGGAGGAAAACTACGGACAACTCGTCCATTACCGGGCAGTTTGACGGCCAGTCTCAAGCCGCGTGCCTCGGGTAACAGGAGACGGTTGCGCATGAACTTCCTCCACTCCATACGTATTCCAGCTTGATGCTTCTGCCTCGCTGAATCTTCCTGCTTTCTTTTTACGTCTTCTGCATGCTTTCGTACACGTTCTTCCTCCTCTTTTTCTTGCCGCACTTTCATCTCGATAGCCTCACGATCTCTACGAGCGGCCTCTCTGAAAGCGCGATCCTGCTCCTCACGTATACGCCGGTCACGGTCACGGTCCTGTAGTACTGCCTTGAATCGTACAAGGAATGGCGTTACACGTGGGAGTAGCTGCGTATTGAGATGATCGATTAATACTGAAGCAGTTGCGGCTGCACGGCCCTGGTGACGTGATAGGATGGTAACAACTGGGGTAGCACCCGAAGGGGCGCCATGGCGCCTGGGCTGAAGCGCGAGGAAAGCCACAAAGGGATATGTGGTCGCTTGCAATTTTTGCGAGGCTGGATAATGCTTTATCGTTGTAAAAGATATATTGAATAGAACATACCATCCCATGCAGCTTTGTCCCGGATGTCCCCACCCCAAACAATGAAATCATTATCTAGCAAGATCTTGACGAAAGCTGCGTCGGTAAGGGTAGACCTGTTGTCCAGAGAAGAATATGACGCATCGTGCATCGTGTACAGGTGAACATTACGTACCTCTTAAAATCTGCATCATCATCATGTTCAGCGCTCACGAGGACAACACATGCTATCCGCCCTTCTCTCTGGCAAATGTCAAGAACCTCTTCATAACTGCCATCAAAGAAGTCTGGTAAAATCTTCTGATTATCATCCGAAGCCGCAGGTGGATATGTATGACGTCTTGTGGTTGATGGTCCTGCCTCGAATCCTGTCGTGACCGCGTTCGCTATGGAGCGTTTCGACGAGCATGCACCTGTTTCTTCCTCGAGTTGCTGCACCCACCTCTGGGTGATGCTGCGTGAATCTGGGGAAGTGGGGCGGTGAGAATGATAGGAACTTGTAGTCATGAATGGTAGGGACGGTATTGGTATTCGGAGAACGCTAAACACGAAACGCAGTACTCCCGACACCAGATGCAATGGAACAGTGAGGAGAGACCATAGAAAGCTCCAATTTGACCGCGAGTTCTGCAAAGGGTGTCATTATCCATGGACGGTGAGAAATTTGAATGTTCGTACACCCTGACCACGGTGACTCGGAGAATGTCGAATTGTGGGTGACGAGTCCGCATTGTCAGCCAGCTCCAACTGCTCCATGGGAATAGCCTGTGCTGGTGGTATAACTTTAGGAGCTTCATTGTCGAACAGGAGGTCTGTGGCTTTCTGCAGACCGGCATTCAATCGCCAAAAGACGGCAGGTTACAAGTCGGTACTCACTTGAACATCCCACGAGACACTTTCTAGTACGCTAACTACGAATTCCGTGTCATGTGGACCAAGGATACTTTGTAGCTGTTGTAACGCTTCAATTTGAGGGCGTTGTAGTCCGTCCATAGAGAAAGTGAAAGAGCGAGAGCAACGCGGCAAGCTTGCTTGATTTGCAACCCCTACTAAATGGTCACGTGATACTATATTTTTTCATTATAATTTATGGTACTGTCAGCACTTGCAAGCTGTTCTCTACCGCGCCGATTGTCAAAAGATCACCAATACATGCCGGTGAGATGAACCAAGTCGATTCTGAAGCTAATAATCGCCACGGCAGAGAGGGTATGTTTCACCTCATAATAAACGCGGTCTGACCTTATGTGATGTCCATAGAACCTCTTACTGGTCATGAACTAAAAGATATCAAGGATGCAGCTGATCTCTATCAGTCTGGCTCATTCAAGCTTCAGGTTGGCTAGATCATCTGAGCGATGACTCGTCGAGCTTATCTTCTTTCAGATTGATGCACTCCTTCCCAATGTCCGACCCAAAGAGTCTGGCCGACAACAGCTCGATCACTTTCTTTTTGCTCTGCGCACCCATTGTATCTCTATTCCTTCTATTGCACCTCTTAATCCTTTAGCGGCTGCAAAAATTCTTGCTAAAAAAGGTGTTGCAGTTCCATTTGCGTTTCCTCTCCCGTCTCGAGATGCCAAATGGAAAGTCGCATTCGAGCCTCCAAAAAATATGAGTGTTGTTGGAAGTTGGGGAAACGGAATCACTGTAAAGAAGCAGACTGGCAGTTGGTTTGGCGTCGACCTGTCTGTAGAGATGCCTGAGGTGCGCTGTTTGCGCGGACGCCATCCCACTCACTGAACAATGTATGGCAGGTTCTTTTTCAAGAAAAAGATTACCTCGATGGGCGCTTCTTCCACAAGAAGTCCTACTACATCGCTGTTTTAGCTCAATCCATTTCAACCGCTTTCGATGTGGACACCTTTTACTCATCTGCGCTTGGAGACCCACGCTTCACTATGTTGGTTCTCAGGCCACGGAATGGTATAGTTCTTTATTTTGATAATGAAAAGTTCACTGACTTCTTTGCAAGGGAGTACATCTCATGATTTTTCCAAAAGTCATGCTGAAGTTCATGTTATCCCCGTCCTTTCGTCGTCGAGTCCATTATCCCTGTCAAGGCTCTCCCCCTCACATTCGAATGTCCGCATGCCTTCGTCCTCTTCCCCACCGCCTTTTCCTACTCCAATCTACAACAACGCCATCCTTCTTTCCATATATGCAAAAGAAGCCCTCATATCCACTTATGAACTCAAAAATGCACTGCCAGCCTTTCATGATGCTTATACCCTTTTAAGAGTATGGGCCAACCAGCGAGGTTATGGCGATGGTGAATTATGTGTGAGAGGCTTTGAGGGAAAAGGCTCGTTTTGGGCCGCGCTATTGCGCTATTTGATTTTGGGTGAGGAGCTTGTTGGCACGAAGAGCGGAAGTGCAAAACTGAGGAAGCCACTGGGAAAGGGATTAAGTTCTTATCAATTGTTCAAAGCTGCACTCGATTTTCTTGGTAAACCTTTCGTTCTCCCCTTTCATGAGATTAGCTAATAGGGAGTCTAGCAAAGCAGAAGTTCGGCGAGACTCCGATGTTCACAAAGACAATTAATGGACATAGGGTAAGTCTCCGTACACGGACGTGGAACTTGCACATCGATGTTTTTTTCTAGTGTCCTCCAGAGGAGTACATTACCCACCACCCAGCCGTATTCGTGGATGCAACATCTACTATTAACTTTCTGTCTGATATTCCTCTCACTTCACTTGACTTGGTGAGCTTCGCTACCAGCTTCTGTAAACACATATCGCTAACTGCCAATCGTCAAGCTAAGTCACGATGCTAAGGAGACACTGGAGCAACTCAACAACCCTGGTACATCTTCTGACACATTTGCTGACTGTTTTCTGAAAAGTCGGTTCAAACTCTCCTCTCGCTTTGATGCGGTGATCAGGCAAGTGTTTTCTTTTTCTTGTGGATTCCATACTAAACCATTTTCAGAGTGGATTTATCGCAAGCTTCTCGGAACCAGTCTACTTCGGCTCTCATAGAACATGGGTCTTCCGATGCAGCTCTTCTGGCCTCTATCTCATCGATCCTGCGCCGAGGTCTTGGCAATCGCACCCAAGCGATAGCCATCCTCCAGCCTGTTACCCCTTGCCGCTCCATATCCTCCGCAGAAAGCCCCAGCACATCCACGGTCCACGTTGGGCTTATTTATGATCCTGCCCATGCTTTCCGTCTTGTTGACCACGGACCTTCTGCGGAAGACCAAGACTCAAACGTTGCGAAGGAGTTCCGGCATCTATGGGGCAGCCGTGCTGAGCTTCGTCGATTCAAGGACGGTCGTATCACCGAGAGTGTGGTTTGGGACGTTACGACGTCCGATGAGCGTGCACATATTCCGGTTTCCATCGTCCGACATCTACTGCAGCTCCATTTTAGCATCTCTGCCAAATATGTGAGAACGTTGCAGTCGCCATTCGACAGCATACTCCGACTGCCAGATGATGTCCGTCGTTTACATCGTGCTACGGGAGGGTACAAGGCTGCATTAACAGCATTCGATGGTGTCGTCAGGAGCCTCAAGGCACTGGACGAGCAGCTACCACTGGCACTGCTGAATGTTAGTCCCATATCTGAATACCTGCGATATACCTCAACATTTGCTCCACTACCAATCCCTGCCTCGGCTCCAACGGAATTACCAGAGTCCCTGCGTTTTCTTCCGACTATCCCTATCATCCTTGAGTTCGAGAAGTCGTCCAAGTGGCCGGATGACTTAAAAGCGATTCAGAAAATTAAGTTCGCTTTCTTTGAAATCATCGCCCAGTCACTTATGGCTTCAAACCCCGGGCTCAAGGCATCAGTTGCTATCGGCGATAGCTCAAATCCATTTCAAGGATGCGCGGCGCTAGAAATATTCACTACTGAAGGCTGGTCATTCTCTGCGTTCATTTGGCATGATCGAGAGGCGACTTTGCTTGACCGAATCATTGACCCTAGCAAAATGTTTGTCGGCCCCAGCGACCAGAAATACAACGCGCGGGAACAACGCGAAGCCAAAGTCGCCCAGGAACTCTATACCCGGCGATTCATCCATGCCCCACGACATCATCGTGCCATCGCCAATCTTTGCCACAAGTTCAGTACATACTCTGGCACTGTCCGCCTTGTTAAGCGCTGGCTTGCTGCACATTGGCTTTTGCAAACCCACGTCTCAGAGGAGGCCATCGAGATTATTTGCGCACTACCATTCATCGGTGGAAAACAGAAATCGACAGAGAGCGCCGCTGTTGTGCCTCATAGTAAAGAACGTGGTTTCTCCCTTGTTTTAGAATTCTTAACAGATTGGAAGTGGGAGGAGCCACTCTGTCTTCCGTTGTATGAGGATGATTCCGCAACGGTACCTGAAGTGTGGACGTCAAATGGCCCAGATGCAGTTGCTGTCCACCGTCTTCGCGCATTTGCTAGGGCGGCCAGCAAAGTACTCCGCAATCCGGTGACGGAATTGGATATCAAGGTTGATTGACAGACTTGCATGTGATGACATAATTGATGTTGTCCTTCAGAGTCTCTTCTTACATTCCACCGACGACTACGATATTGTTATCCAGCTCGACCCTACAGTTCTACCAAGGTACTACCAAAACATCAACGCGGAACGGAGTGTTTGGACTAGAGACTCTCATGTGGGCATAACGGAGTCGACGCCTCGCCCAGGATTTGATCCTCTTCCCCTGTTTCTCGCCGATCTGCAGGTATGTCTCACATATGAACGGATGGTTTCCTTAACAGCTCTTCCTATCTAGAACACGTTCGCAGATACATTGAAATTCTTTGCTGACCCCTTGGGAGGGGATCGCATTGGAGCAATTTGGCTTCCGAGTCTGGAAACACCCCGTTCCTTCCGTGCATTAGCAGGTTTCTCGAGCAAGCCAGTGCCCAAGGTATGTCGATTCCATTTAACCATGTGTGTCTGAACCGACATTTGATAGGAGGACGCAGCGAAGGACAAAGAACATGTCGTGTTAAACCGACAAGCCGTTCTGGACGACATAGGGCGATTAGGAACAGGTTTGGTCCAAAAAATCATCGTACGTGAACGCATGTAGTCGTATGCACATATCTTCTACAAATAAGTTAGCGAAGGCGACAGTCCTACAATGTCATGGGCTCAACAGGAACAAAACTTGGAGACCATGGTCATTTGTGCCGAATCGGCTGTCTGCCTTATTTTGCATCTTCCATTCGCGATGCGATACTATTGTTAAATAGTTTACGATGACTACCGTATTGTCTGGAAAGATCAGCTACTGACCAGATCACCGACTGGAATTCAGTTCAAATCTCCATGGGACCTCGTCTGTCTTTGAACCTGACCATGTCCTAGGTCCAAGACTTCCCAGCGATGTTGTCAGGCTCTCGGAGCACTACATCATCGACCTCAGATCTTCCAGCATACGTGTCCGACATCATGCTC